>NQII01005296.1:152819-165170 GCA_002778355.1 Clitarchus hookeri | reverse complement strand
CACTGGCGGACGGCGCGGAGTGAAGTGTCGACTGCCAGTTCAACACACCACACTGGCGAACGTCAGCTCCTTACACGGTTACCAGCTGCCGAGAGTAAGGAAGAAAATATAACAAAAATAAACGTACAGTTGGAGACTCGGGCACTTGCGGACGGTGCAGACTCAGCTGCTGCGAACTGTGGGTTTACAACACGCGAAGAATAGCTTCGAGGCTGGGCAGCCNGCAGACTCAGCTGCTGCGAACTGTGGGTTTACAACACGCGAAGAATAGCTTCGAGGCTGGGCAGCCGTCACAGGTTGAGACAAGAGTGTAGTGTTGCAGTGGGTGGGGAACGGAAGGCCATCCTCGGCAGAGCGACAACACGTGTGACGTCCGCAGAAATATATGCTACTATACTGCGTGGAAATTTAGTATCTTCTGTAGGCTTTGGGCACAAGCCGTTTGCCCACGTCGATGTCATTTATTAAACGTGTTTCTGTAGACTTTCAGCTTTAGAGTGACATGTGTTTAGTTGGTTATTTATTATCTACGTAAAAAGAGGCACACGTTTATGATATGAAAAACAAACTTTTATTATTCTGTGCGTAATTTAATTTTACTGTTTAGAACATGACCCTTACTGCAGATTATTATGGGGTCGTATGACCCATCTGACTCACTGGTTCCGCCGCCCATGTACATTACATATTTTAGATACAACCAATCACGCCATGCACGGTTTTTTTTTTTTTTTTCAAAAGTTTGATTTAAAAAGTATGAAGAAACCACGAATAAACTTTAATCTGTGTAAGGTTCCTTATAGGAGACATTGGTATACGGAAAATTTCTCCCGCTGGGTGTGCAGTGTTCCAAAAAGTAACTTTTAATTACAGTTTTCAGCTACGCGAATAATAAAAGAGAAAGATTTTACCTAGTTACGAAGTTATTTAATACTTGATTTATGATCATTACAATTATCCTGTTTCTAACGTAGAAAACACAGGAACTCTGGTACATTGCAGGCATTAGCGCTTACCTAGTGGCCAACATTTTTGGTATAATCCATTCACGGTATCTTCGATACTTTTGAAAAGAACCTTTGAAAAATCTCCCTAGGAGTTACATGTTCAATTGGTTATAAAAAAATATATATGGAAAAAGGTTTTGTCTTGCTTTTAGCACTGAAGCACTATATAAATTGGTTGTTTTAAGTTTTAAGTATATTTTTTCAATAAATTATAATAATTTGTTAAAAGTCCGTACGAATTAACAACGGATTTTGAAGGGACATGTTGGTTATAGCTGAAAAGAAATAGTTCGTGGGTTAAATATTAATATGTATAAATTTAATGCCGTAATTGTAAAGTTAATATTCCTAAACTATATATTTACATTTTCACGTAGCACTCATGGGTAAAGATTTCACCGTTATAAATTGAAATTAAATCAATTTCAGTGCCTGTCCAGCGGACTCATACACTCCATCTTGTCCATTTGGGCACGTTTTTTTCAGAAGTATAACCACGCCATATTGGATATTGGAGACGCTGAATTGTGGTTATAAAACTAACGTAACACATTCTTTCTACTTATAAGATAATTCTAGGTTAAGATGTAATTTTAGTATTAGCGTTGTTATTTCTGCACTTTATCAAATAAACGTGCAAAATATAGAAAGGCATTTGAATATTTCCGTTACGTAATTCCCTTGGCAATCCTTAACAGAAAAACATATTTTAAAAGAATGAAAAGGAATCGAATTTTGGTCAATAACTGATAATCGATTNACACTGGCGGACGGCGCGGAGTGAAGTGTCGACTGCCAGTTCAACACACCACACTGGCGAACGTCAGCTCCTTACAGCTGCCGAGAGTAAGGAAGAAAATATAACAAAAATAAACGTACAGTTGGAGACTCGGGCACTGGCGGACGGTGCAGACTCAGCTGCTGCGAACTGTGGGTTTACAACACGCGAGGAATAGCTTCGAGGCTGGGCAGCCGTCACAGGTTGAGACAAGAGTGTTGTGTTGCAGTGGGTGGGGAACGGAAGGCCATCCTCGGCAGAGCGACAACACGTGTGACGTCCGCAGAAATATATGCTACTATACTGCGTGGAAATTTAGTATCTTCTGTAGGCTTTGGGCACAAGCCGTTTGCCCACGTCGATGTCATTTATTAAACGTGTTTCTGTAGACTTTCATCTTTAGAGTGACATGTGTTTAGTTGGTTATTTATTATCTACGTAAAAAGAGGCACACGTTTATGGTATGAAAAACAAACTTTTATTATTCTGTGTGTAATTTAATTTTACTGTTTAGAACATGACCCTTACTGCAGATTATTATGGGGTCGTATGACCCATCTGACTCACTGGTTCCGCCGCTCATGTACCTTACATATTTAAGATACAACCAATCACGTAATGCATGGTTATTTTTTTTTTTTAAGTTTGATTTAAAAAGTATGAAGAAACCACGAATAAACTTTACTCTGTGTAAGTTTCCTTATGGGAGAGTTTGGTATACGGAAAATTTCCCCCGCAGTGTTCCAAAAAGTCACTTTTAATTACAGTTTTCAGCTACGCGAATAATGAACGAGAAAGATTTTATTAGTTACGAAGTTATTTAATATTTGATTTATGATCATTACAATTATCCTGTTTCTAACGTAGAAAACACAGGAACTCTGGTACATTGCCGTCACTAGCGCTTACCTAGTGGCCAACATTTTTGGTAGCCAAACTTTGAACGTTGATCTTCCCCAACTTGTGGTAGAAGTAACCTCACTCTTGTGTTCGAGGCGGGCAAACGCTGCTGTAGAGGGAACAGCGACCCCCTCCTGAGCCTTGGGGCAGGTCGCGGACACCACCGAACCCACCCCCTCCCCCGCTCCATCACTCTTCATGTAGTAGGGGCGTCAGTGCAGGACGTTATTCAATGTCCGCTGGGGGCAGAGGCCGGCACGATAATGAAATCACGTGGGATAAAAAACGTGCGTACGCGTGCGCGCGTGAGAGAGAGAGAGAGAGAGAGAGAGAGAGAGAGAGAGAGAGAGAGAGCGAGAGAGAGAGAACAAAGATTTGTGAAGGGTGGGAGAAAGAGATAGTGAATATCACATCTGGGCACAGTAGCCTGCAGGGAGGGGCGACTGTTGCGGCTTGTAATCCGATACGTACAATGCTCCTGCTTTACCTAACCCCTCCCCTGCACAGACTCCCGGCGTAAGCAGTCGGCCACCCGTCGACGCGATCCTTGGGGGTTCCTGGTGACTTCTATACCCCCTATACGGCCTGCCATATGTATGCGAGCTTGAGCAATCGGCAGTGTTGCGTGCTCTGAGTTTTAAAAAATCGAATTGACACTAGGAAAGTACAATTTAACGGCAAAATGTGCTATAGTTAAAAATACTATATTCACGCTGGCATCTGCTTTTCTTGATCACTTTTGCCACAGATGTTTACCACAATGTATACCTTACGCTGCTTTTTTTTGTTGTTTTTAATAGACTCCAGCGAACCCTTGAAAAAATTGTTTATTATACCAGTAGGTTAACGTTTGGACCAGATGTGCACTACTTAACCTGAAACGCACAATGCGAGTACTGACTGAAAAAAGAACATTCCTCAAAGGATAAAAAAATATAATGTGGAGTCTCATCTGCCTGGTGTTTTTTTTGTACTTAAGGTACATGTATTACACAAAGTTTATATCATGATAATGTACATAACGGGATAAATTAAAAAACTGTTCACTAAAAGTTGTTTAAAACGTAGCATTTCGATTGTGAATAAGCTCTTATTAAAATATCTCATATTACGTATATTAAAAAAAAATTATCCCACTTNCGTAGCATTTCGATTGTGAATAAGCTCTTATTAAAATATCTCATATTACGTATATTAAAAAAAAATTATCCCACTTCCAATTTTTTCCCCATCAGAAAATTTTCAAGAAATGGTACAAATCCCATGTCCTGGAAACGCCAAAACGAAAGGGGATGCCACTGTTCATTCCTGGAATCCATTACACATATCACGAGGGGCGGACGCATAGCCAATCCGATTACACAACATTAGGTAAAGAAAAACAGAATACATTGCCACTGGTGACCACTCATACCCCGCTACTTTCGAAGAACGTACACCACGTAGTGAAACAACGTGATAATTATGATGCATCTAAATGATAATAACGATGGATACTTTGAACTTTGGAAATTTATTCATCTTCGTTGTGCTGAATTTATAGAAGGAGCTACTTTAGGCTGTTAATATAGATCGGTTCACGGTTAACTCAGCACTTCTGAAATCAACTTTTGAAAAATGTCACTGCCCCTACCTGCATACAGGCTGGGGAGAAACTCGACCGGCAAACTTCGTAAGGTGATTTATTACGCGAAATCAAGTGAAAAATATGCAGGACACTTACTACCTAAACAGCATGTTAACGGAAATATACGACCTTGAATATTAAGTTTTTAAAATGTATTTTGGCAGAATATCGTGAACGAAGTGAAATTTAGCTACAATTCTTATAATATTGTTGTGTTTTATCGGGTTATAACAGTGCTGAACGCCCTATTATTGCATACAACTTTATTACAGCCACGAATTTTGAACGTTTGGGGCTGGTTTAATTCGCAGTACCACCATTTTCGTTTAAGGCGCATACAAAACTTGGGCTGCAGCGATCCAGTGCCTAGCGCGTAGGCAATACTACCTACAAGCGCCTATGACATGTTGCTATGGACACTGCACAGACGAAGGCGGAGGGCAATATTACCACTGTAAACAATATTGTTACACGAATGCCTGAGGGGCGTATCCGAGTTCGTGAGGGATGGAGGTGGTAATAAAATAAAATAACTAAATACAATAATTATATTTATTATAAATGCTACAAACAGTCAAACATCTGTTATTTACCAGTCTGAGCGTTCTATTAACTCTTATTATTCTTATTGTGCGCAATATTTAATTAATATCTCCTTATCAATTTAAGCCTCTATCACATTCTTTACTATTGCTAATGTCCCTTAAACTGCTCCAATTATTTCCACAAGTTTAGTTAAAATTGTATATTTCCATCGTCTCGAATGTCTTTCCACTCTCGCATCCAGTCCACAGTCCCGCAGAACAGTCCCACTCTTAACTGCACACAAGCTCGCCGACGCACTCTCGCATATCGCTGCAGTCATCCCTCACCGCTCCGGAATCGCCCAACTGCCACTTAAGGTCGCACGAGACGCCACAATCTGGGCTTTTAATCACTCTCCCCTCAGAGTCCCGCACGTGGTATTTATACTTGAGGTAGGTGCCGNTCTCAGCTCTTAATCACTCTCCCCTCAGAGTCCCGCACGTGGTATTTATACTTGAGGTAGGTGCCATCTGGAACGTTCTCGGCAATCCAAGATGTCACGGGAAGAGTAATGGTGATGAGGACGCCATTCCTTCGTGATAAATGGAGAAATATGAGTTTCTCAATGTCAGCGAGGCGTGAGATGCGATAAGTTTATCGGCATGTGCGGTGGTGTCCTTTATGATAGGCCGCTCGTCTAGTCTAACATTACAAACATTACTTCAAGCTTTCGGCGCCTTCCCACGCGAAGGAAACGCCGGGCAGCGACGTGCAACAATATGTTCCATACATTAATAACTTACAGCACTGAAGCTGCCTGCTTGTGTCTGGCGACTGTCAGTGTGTGATTCCCTGCAGAAAATATTGGTGTTGCCTACATACGCGCCTGGAACTGTGTCACTGCTGCCGAGTGTGCGTATTATACGAAAACGGCGAGTCCTGGGCAGTAGCAACAAGAGGACCATTTTTATTAATTACGCTTTACAGCTAAATAAACCAGCATCGAACATCCATAATTCCAGACGGTAAAAACGCTGTATGCAAAAAGTGGGTGGCCACCCGTGCTATTTTCATTACGGGAGGAAATATTAATGAGAGTTTGCTGTTACGTTGAAGATCCCGATAACGTAAAACAACGTTAGGANTTTCATTACGGGAGGAAATATTAATGAGAGTTTGCTGTTACGTTGAAGATCCCGATAACGTAAAACAACGTTAGGAGGAATTTAATTTCACTTCGTTTACTATATGATGCATAAATATAATTTAAAATTTCGATTTTCAAGAGCTTATATTTTCCTTAATATTGCATTTAGGTAAAAAGTGCCCTAGATATTTTCTATTTGATTTTGCGTTCGGAAACATCTCATGAAGTTTGTCTGTTGAATTCTGCCACATTCTGTATATTTTAACGGGTACAAGTGGCATGCACCCAGTAAAATTGACAACAGCGATGTGAAAATAGTTCCGTGTTATTACTTCAAATTAAAAGTATTACGTAAACATTTGAAAATACTGAGATTATTTTTTCTTTCTCTTTTCTTAAATGCATACAAGAGTTAGAATGAGCAAATTGGTAAGATATTTACCCTTCAAATAATTGCACGGTTTCACTGTGCCGATGCATGTTTAAAGTGATCAGGGCTACGGCAATGTTAATTTTACATTATGTGGAAGAATACGCAATGTGCATGCAAGTAGTTCTTAAGCAGGGCTTTCAAAAGTGCTCCGTAAACAGCGTGTATAATCCATTCGCGGTTACTTCCAAATTTTCTGAAGCCCTGCTAAGGTTCTACTTGCAGTATATTCCTCCGTCTCACGTGAACAAAGCTTAACCGAGTCTAAAAAATTACACCAAAGGGACAACTCACTTCATTCGTGCGCATTCATTGTAATAGTATCTTACATAAGAACTATTTCTTACTAGGCATTACCAACACACGTATTTTATCTCTGTTTTTATTCATATTAATTACAAATTAAATAATGTGATTTAATATACGTAAAAGTTCAATCTAATTAAAAATAAGGTAGTTAACACAAGTATAAAAAGCTTGTGATGCATGACATACCTCGTTAGGAAACAAACAAGCTGACACTTCATATATGCGGTTATTTTCAAAAGTGTAATTCATAAAGCGTGAAGAAACGGCGAATAGACAATAGGAATAATTAGGTACTGTGTACTCAGGTTACCTGCTTCTTCTCCGTTCCCCCTCCAGGAGATATTGGCCAATAGTAAGGTGGTTTCTAGTAGTCCAAGCTCGCAGATATGTGGCGCGAAGTATAAACGCAGCGTGCACGCGCGCACGAAGAAAGGGGTTCAAAGGAAGGGAAGGTGTGGAAACACGATGACGTAATTTTGCGTGGTTTTGAAGGCAGGGTGTTTGAGGGGAGGAGAAGCTGCCACCCTGCGCGCTGATTAATATCACAGCAGTGTGCCATCTGGCGGGCGGGCGGGCGGCCGTCTATGGGGCTACGGATCGGGAGTTGGTAACAGCTACTTCCCCTCCTCTTTTCATCCTTCTGCCCTTTTTTTTTATCTATCCTAACCTTTACAGGCTCCGTGCATCTGTCGAGGCTGTGAGCATCTCGCGTACGCAGCGGGTCGCTTGTAGAGACAGAAATGGCGCTCGTCTTCCGTTCCTTCCACGAATGCAGTTATGGGCGCCGCCGACTAGGAGCTTCTTAGCGCGTTCGAGGCAGGGAAGCGCGGGAGCGATAAGGGTGACACTGACACGCGCTCCTAGTGCCCCATCACTCCTACGTGCAAGGCGCTGAACTGACGCCCATTGTTCTCGTCGTGCTGCGAGTAACCTATCATTTTATTGGTGGAAAGTCTGTAGCAACGTTAAGTGCATGTCACTATAATAGATTCGCGTGATTCCGATCAGTTTAGTACGAGATACAGCGGTGTGAAAAAGCAGTTATTAGCTATATTGCAGGGTTTGGGAATAGCATTTATAATGTGTGTGATGTATTGAGAGAATTATTCGTACCTCATCTGAAGTGTGTTTTCTTTTCGTACGTTGTTTCGATGGGGACATGTCTAGTGACTTCGTAGATAAACGCGGATTTCAAACACACTGTGACGCAATTCAAGCGCCAGTTAGGCCTGTAGTTGTAATTGGGGGTCTCATTGTAAGCAATTTTGTCTATTCTAATTAAAAAAAAAAATGTTGAATATTTCGATGTAAATCTTTTTTCACAACAGAAAAGGAGGTGGAAATTTAGTTATTCATTCTAAATTTGGTTATTGAAACAGCAAAAATCGCTGTAAGTGGCCTTTTGTTTACCATGTTTATTCTTTTGTAAGACAGTGTTTTAAACTATAGCGACAATGCTGTATATTTTCTGAACATATTGCTGTATGAAAATCCCATAGTTACCGCTTAAAATTCCGAGGAAACACAGAACACGCAAAGCTTGTTTATGATGTTTACTGTCACCGTCGCAATGCTTCCTTGCATCTGGTTGTGATCTTGAGGCGTTTGATGTTGTTTACTAGAGAGACGCTTGAACTTGAAAACCCACGGAATACTGTGCCGTTACTCTGCGCGTGCACTGGAGGAACTGAATAGCTACCGATCTTACGGTGCGATCGTTTCGGCATGTCATTTGAGATCAAACACGGAGACTTGCTCCCTCAGCTTGTGAAACTTGATACAACTTCACTTTACGTAACATACCAAGCTTAACGCAACCGCAGTATACTCCAAATACACATGAATTATAATAAACGCTATACAAGACAGTCTATAAAAATTTTATGCCTCACTTGGGTAGAATTTGGCACATTTCCTCGAGTAATTTGTGCCAAAGTTACGTCATTTCATTGCGCAGAACATTTGTGCACCATACCTCATACAAAAATGAACAATTTTGACTGGAATTAGAACGCTAGAGTGTCAAACTGAAAAAAGGACATAAATTGTAATCAAGAGAGTACAACAGACCGCCATACGGAAAAAAAACGTGGCATTTATATTGTTAAAATATTATAAAATATAATAACATTTTTAACTTACGCAACTGAATATGGTAAAAAAATAATTAATGCAGTGTAAACAAATCCAAAAACAGGCATTATTTTGCCACAGAATTTGGAAAGCATAAAATTCTACTAGAAGTCTGGCATCTGTATGCTACTCACGGTAAAGTGAGCACTTTTGAAAGCCCTCCCATTTGGAAGAATATCCTATAAATTTATTTCATTGTAGCCTTTGACGTGAAATTCCGAGTGCAGTGGAATATACACAGTATGTTTATTACTTACATGAAAATATCTATTTTAAAAAATTGTTAAAGGATACGAAATGGCTGAAAGGAGAATGAAACTAGGGTCTCAAAAAAGCTCACTTTAAAATTTGGTGAAATATATAGCCTTTTTACGACTCTCACTACACTTTTTAAACGTTCGTCTGTGAGCTGACTTGTTATTTTGGATTTATTGAACTTATGATGGAAGAAAATTTGTTGACAAATATAAATTTGAAGATTAATCCGCTTGATTGTTACATTTCCTGCTGCACACGCGACGCCTCAAAATAGCTACAAAATTACAGCTCGAATTATCAAACGAAAAAACATTGTGTCATCTAGCCTTGCGGCTGTTACGTCATAGTTGTCATCCTGTCTTATGCGAAACTTTTTTTTCCTTTGTCTCTGTGCTCGTCTTTTTTTTTTTTTTTAATAATTCGTGCTGCTGTAATTTTGTTTTTTATGAGACAAAATTTCTTGTGGGATTTATTATACGTTTTATATTGTTTGATTACACCTGCTATCGGCTCGTTTCTCCACGTTTGTTTCGCGTCTCAGACTTGGTTTTCTGTGACAACTTAAGTCATGCTAGTCTTCAAACAAATCCATATTCCTGTTACGTTTACAATTGTACCGCAGTTTATCAGACACGCGCAGGTGAACTCTGAGCCAATAACAGACGTGCAAGGCCCGAATTCTGTGCCCCCTGGTCTGAGGTACAGATTACTTCATACTGGACATAACCATTGATCAAAGTTCACGAGGGGGAGGTATTAAGAGAATTCTGAGATTTTCAGTAATATTAATTGCTGTTTCGCATGTAGTGAGATTACTGCGAAGTCTGCTAAACTCGCAAGTAACTAAATTATTTATTTTTTGTTTGACCTAGGATGAATGTAGGAGACGACAAATTTAGTTAATAAAATAAGGCGTATGCATATTATTAAATTAGGGTACGAAGGCATTACCGGAAAAAAAAAATTCCTTCGCCGGTGATCGCACTGGATAGATGACTCCTCTCTTGTCGCAGTGCGGTGTGTCTCTGAAGAACACACTTCCATGGTTACACTGTGGAAATGTAAAATGAAATGTCTACTTCTAAAAGCAGTCTACAACGAACGTAATGACAAGAAAAATGACGTAATATTTCATCTTTTAGTGATTAAACTTTTCATTATGAGGAAAACGTGAAGCGCCGCGTCCAAAGGAAGAGAATAGNGGGGGGGGGGGGAGTACTTTCCAAAGGAAGAAAAGTTTTTACGGCGTTGAGGACGCAGCATGGCAGGAGGGATTTTTTTTTTGAGGGTTTGAGGATTAGAAGAGCGGAAGCTCCAAGGGCGTAATAAACAAGTGCGTAGTTGCTTGTACACGCAACGTACTAAACTGGCGTGTTGTCTTTTCATAGCTTCCCCGAGATTTCCAGTGGTGACGTATCATTTTACAGCGCTGTAATAAAGATAAAGATGCGTTGCTCGTCTCTACGCTACTTCATTTAAATATGAAGAGACCAGTGCAAAAACTGCCAACTGTATAGGCCGANATGCGTTGCTCGTCTCTACGCTACTTCATTTAAATATGAAGAGACCAGTGCAAAAACTGCCAACTGTATAGGCCGACACTTTTTTTATATTATTTTGTGGAGTGGAGATATTTGGGCGGCTCTTTACATCGACGAGGGGGAAGCGAGGTGAGTACGGAGCAGCGCCGGAATGCAATGGCGGAGAAACGGGAAATCCCCGAAAAACCCGCCGACCTGCGGCAAGACATGGCATGATTCCCAAGTGCGAAAATCCGGGAGTGACCCCGCCGGGAATCAAACCCACCCCTCTAACAGCTGAGTCACCGCGGGCACCTCATTTTAATTATTTAGAGTCCTCAAAGGCGTATATAATAAATTGTGATACAGTCACAAAAGAAACGGAAACACTAACAAATTTGAAGTTTTTGAAGTTTCACATGCAATAAAATGAATTCACGAAAATGGTCGGCGGCTACGAATGAATATGGCAAATTACTGATGCACTGAATAAAACAGTAATTTTTAAGGCACTGCGTATACTTTGGTTTCAAAACGTTGGAATTTGATTTGGTACGCACTCGGGAACATACATCCTAATATATGCAAGTTTGCTAACCTCAGCGAAATGTGTATTAAATTAAAATAGTATATTTTTACTAGCAATAATTATTTCTTCAGTCTTTATGCCAAAAACATGTATGAACGACGGGATCACTGTGAAAGCAGACACATCGTTGAAAGAAGAATAATTTTTATCGATTCGTGAATTGTTGGCTAAACTTATTTTGTTGGGCGCTCACTTCTCGGGTAATACTGCCCAATGTTTTCGCCTTGCTACCACAACTACAATACGGCCGATATGTCCATTGCTTCTTCACCGTATGCTTCTTCGACGTTTCCTCCTTACTTCTGCGTAACTTGACACAAAATTAAATAACTATCATTTGTCTAGTTATTAAGGGGAATCCCTAGTAAACAATATTAAACGCCTGAAGGTCACATCCTGCTACAAGCAAGCATTGGGACGGCGCCGCGATTGAAAATAACACAAACAAGCTTCGCGTGTCTTCTGTTTATTCAGAATTCCTACAGTGAATATAAGGTTTTAATACAGCAATTTGTTAAAAAAAAAANTTCGCGTGTCTTCTGTTTATTCAGAATTCCTACAGTGAATATAAGGTTTTAATACAGCAATTTGTTAAAAAAAAAATTACAGAATTATCACTGTAGTTTACAACACTGTTTTACACAAGAAAAATATCATAAACATTTAAAAGATATTTTCTGACTTTGACACTTTTCAACAGCCACATTTAAAACCAAATTATAAATAGGCAACAAAATATATATATTTTAATTTCTGCTCTTAAAAAAATAATTTGCACTGAAATATTTTATAGTATTTAAAAATTAGAATAGATGTAACTGCTTACAATGAGACTCATGTTAAGCGTTTTAAGCGTAAGATTTTTTTGAAAAATAAGCAACTTGTTTTCATGCCAGGTCTTATGTGCATGATGAGTAGACAATCATTTCAGGGGCAATATATTTTGAAATTAGTATTTCAATAAAACATGTATTACATGTAAATACTTTTAGTAATCCGCTGTAAGGATTATTTTCTGCGTTTATCAAAGCAGAGAGGTATTCAGTACTATGCGTCAAAGGTGGGATTCATTTCGTCACTAGCGGCTTGGCCAGAATTCTCCGTTTATAATATACACAAAAAAAAAAA
>NQII01005296.1:121570-152814 GCA_002778355.1 Clitarchus hookeri | reverse complement strand
AAAAAAAGGGGGGGGGGGGGATAAATGAGTCAGACTGGGGTCTTTCCTATCACTGCGTACGACTGAGAGTCGCGGCTCGAGATGCCCGCCAACTTGCGTTGCAGCGTTTTGGAAATACACACAAGCGAGTGGGGTGGAGACATGTAGGCGGCTGTTAACATCGGGGTCTTGAGAGCCGATGAGGGTGAAACGAGGCCAGCGTGGAGCCGCGTCGGATTCGCAGGGCTGGGAAAACGGGCGATCCTCCGAGAAAAAATAACCCGCTGACCAGCGACATCGTCCGGCACGATTCCCACATGAGAAAATCCGGGAGCGAACCCCACCGGGAATCAAACCCGGTTCGCCTCGGTGGAAGGCGAGTAGTCTGACCACAANGGGGGAGGGAGAGGTGAATGTGTGAAATATGTTTCAGGGAATATTATTCTGAGGTTGATTTTCGAAGAAGCTCAGCTAGCTTATAGTTTTACCTGACGGGCAGGCGCTTCCATAGTCCATTCACGGCTACTTCAAACTTTCCTGAAGCCCTACTAAAGTTGTACTTCCAGAATATTCCTCCGCCTCATGCAAATAAAGCTTAACGGAGTCTACAATAATTACACCAGAGGGACAGCGCACCGCATTCGTGCGCACACAGTGTAATAATGTTTTGCATTATAACTATTTCTACCTAGGCATTACCAACAAATATATTTCTCTCTATTTTTATTCATATCAATTGCAAATGAAATAATGCAATTTATAGATAAAATATTAGTAAAAGCTCAATTTAACTAAAAATAATTAAATTTTTTTTTAGCAGAAGCGTAAAATGCTTGTTATATGTTGCGTATTTAGGAANTCAATTTAACTAAAAATAATTAAATTTTTTTTTAGCAGAAGCGTAAAATGCTTGTTATATGTTGCGTATTTAGGAAACAGCAACGCACGTCATACATGGGGTGATTTTTCAAAAGTTTGATTCAAAAAGTGTGAAGAAACCTTGAATAGACGACGTGGGCGCCTGGGGCAGCATACCAGCGCAGTAGAGCCAGGGCGTCTGGTGCAAGGATGGCGTTATGATGACACACATGTGTCGCCTTCTCAGGCGACACAGGAACACACTCAGCGGCCGGATGGCTGCCTCGTCGCACGCCAGGGGAGCCGTCGTGTCACACCCGGCTAGCGGCGTCTGTCCTTGCATCCGGCCCGAGGTCACACTCTCCAGTGTCTACGCCTACGACGTAGACTAAACACGAGGTAGACCGATTATTCGTCTTCTGCGCATGAACACAACATTGACCTACCCGAAACCAACACAACTGTCGAAGTCTAAAGGTCAACAATGATGAACGTGTTTGTTTACATCTTAATTTTTGATGGACAACCACTATTACGTGAATAAAATACTTTTAGCAATTTGAATTTAATAAAAATGCATTATAAGTTGGTTAGAGGAAGCGTACATACACCTCAAAGCATTTTGTTTACAAATCAGTTTACTAATGTAAAATCCAAATCACGCCGTTTTCCCTAGACGTGTTGGCAGAAAATCAGTTTAATGTGAGGACGCGTAGATTGGTTTTGCGCAGCCAGCGAGATCGACCAACCTTATCTTTAGTATATGGTCTACAACTACCTAAAATCAACTTCTCGCCCGTCCGGGACCACTGAGCAAAGACAAAAGATCACCTGGAGTATGGGTTGAACCACCATAAAATGAGATTGACTAAAAGAGACACCGACAAACAGGCTGAAAGAGTCAAAAATCGAAAATCTGGACGATGACCCAAGGAGAGGAGACTGACGCCCTCGAATGACNCGAAAATCTGGACGATGACCCAAGGAGAGGAGACTGACGCCCTCGAATGACCTGTAAAAGAAGGGAGAAGGAAGATCACACACAGCATGAGTGGTATTATGCCTTACTCAAACTGAGTAGAATTGGCCATGGTGACTGAGCGGTTAGACTGCTCGCCTTCCACCATGGCGAACCGGGTTCAATCCCTGGCTGGGCCACTCCGGATTCTCGCAAGTGGGAATAGTGCCGGACGATGCCGCTGGTCGGCGGGTTTTCTCGGGGATATAATATTTCACCCGCTCTTGCATTCCGGTGCTGCTCCATTCTCGCCTCATTTCGCCCTTATCGGCTCTCAAAACCTCGTTGTTAAGGTGGCCGCCCGGGAAGGCCGCCGAACAGTGTGCAGAGTTCCAGCAGAAAAATGTTTTATTAAAAAACCGTCCAACTGAGTGAGGTCTGCTCACGAATAGCATTTAAGAAACGTTACGCGTCTGTATACGTTTTTCAGTTCTTCCATGTATCTCTGAAGCATGTTTAAGTGATAGCGAAAATGGCTCAAACGCGTGTTTTGACGGTCATTTTTAGGTACGAACATTCTGGTAAAAAACATGAAAAAAGGAATAGGGACGTGCATTAGACATTTATTTTTATTATTACGTCATAAACTGGTACGGTTTNAAAAAACATGAAAAAAGGAATAGGGACGTGCATTAGACATTTATTTTTATTATTACGTCATAAACTGGTACGGTTTCCGCTGAAAGTCTCGTAGACGCACGTTATCGACGGCAAGACTGCACGCCAGTCCAGTGCTTTGCGCGTAGAGGCGATGAGAGAGTTGATACTCATTGTTACAAGTTGTGGTCAGGCCCTTAGCTGAGCGGCCTGCCTGATCACACTTTCACTTATTTATCCATGACACGGGCCGTGATCGCTGAAATTATTTATGAAATCGCAAACCACTGAATCCCATCCACCGGCCAGTAAACGGGGACAACGCAGCCGATATAGGACAGCGTAGTCCGTGGGTGGTGTCTTTTGTCGAGAAGACCATTGAATATGGGTGTGTCCGGCAGTCGACTTGCGCCATCTTAATAAGCCTCCGGAATCATGAACAAGGTGGGGACTCTCCAATTAGGCTTTACTCAGAACGTGGTTGGTTAAATATTTATAAAATAATATAATTTAATATTTCGGTATATTTGTATAGTTCCCCCCGTTCATATTCAATCATATTTATATTGAAATAATAATTTACAACCTCAATGTTAAAGAAACCTCTTTTATATAGTGTTCATTGCATAACTCTTATCAATATCTTGTTACGCCCCTATATCCCCGTTAAGTATAATTATCAACAAAATATCAAAACATAACATCATGCTCTCACACTTTTAGGCCTCAGACGTGCAAAATTCCTTCAACCAGGTGGCCACCTGAAGAGCCTCCCAAATCTCTCAACCCAACTCAATCCAAACCGTGTACACTCGCATGATGGAGGACGGAGTTGCCTCCGTGAGCCTCTGGAGAGGCTTATGTGGCTTCTGAGGCTCCGAGGCCTCTGGTGAGCGCCGACTCCGTCGGCGCTCACCAGAAGAACACTGTCTACACCGACCTGTTGAATACGAATGAACACTACAGAAGGGACACTGTCATTGCCGAAGTACTCCGCCTTTTAGACCCTGGCTTCCTTGCCTGGCGAAAGGTGGCTCTGTGATCGCATTCGCTAGCTATCGCTACTTCTCTTCATGTAGGTACTCTTGANCATTGCCGAAGTACTCCGCCTTTTAGACCCTGGCTTCCTTGCCTGGCGAAAGGTGGCTCTGTGATCGCATTCGCTAGCTATCGCTACTTCTCTTCATGTAGGTACTCTTGATTGTAAAGCGGCACTTTCCACTGGCACGTGTTTTTGCGGGCACGGGGACGTCTAGTCACCGTGGGTTCTCCGAGACAATGTGCGGGCAACTGTTTACACTCAGAAAACCGGTTGCTAGATCGGTCTTTTTGATCTCCGTGGACTAGGAGGATTGCCTCCAGAAGGACTGCCCCAGACATGCATGACAGAAACCAAGCAAGGGTTTACCTCAGCTTGCTGTTTGGCAGACACCTGTGAGATCATTTGTGACGTCTTGCTCGTCGGACACGAGGCATGGGAAAAGCAGTTTTTCTCTTTCAGTCAAGGTGGTTATATATGTGTGTATATATATATATATTTTTTACTATAGTCACGCAAACAGGCGCTGACAACATCATCAATAAACACATACGCATTTTTATTGATTCCGACACATGGTAGATAGTTTTATGATGCTAGTACAGTTCCAAAAAAAAGTGCGTTGTAACGTCTAAAATGTAACATTTTTTATAAGTGCTCGTAAGTGTTAAAATAACATTACAAAAGGAACGGAGCAACTGCGAAAATTCTCCCCCCTTTTAGCCTACTTTTCAAAGAAAAGAAAGGCTTATGTGAACGCTTTCCTAACTGTGTGTATGTGTGTCTGTGTTGTGTGCATTTAACTCAAAAGTTTTTGAAACCCGTAAACCGAATTTCGCGAAACTCGGTACATACAGAGTACTTAACAAGTACACCTGACTTTTATAGTGTTAGACCACGCAGGAAGTTTATTTTCAAAATGGCGCTGTGTCATATCTCGGCAACCATTTAACAGAATTATACCATATTTCGTATGCTCACAGCGCATTATGTAAATGTTGAAATTAGATAAGGCTATTGTCATTGGT
Organism: Clitarchus hookeri; assembly: GCA_002778355.1. Lineage (NCBI taxonomy): Eukaryota > Metazoa > Arthropoda > Insecta > Phasmatodea > Phasmatidae > Clitarchus > Clitarchus hookeri. The sequence continues at coordinate 148,295 of NQII01005296.1, read as the reverse complement.
CCGCTAACATAAAAAAATAAAGCTTTTATATTATTACTCACTCGCTGCTTTGCATCCCGCGTGAGTGAGTGGAAGTGAAGGACAGCAGTAATATGATAGTGGTGGCGGAAAGTCAATGGAATGTTTGGAATTACAGGCGCGCGCTAAACCAAAAGCACGTATATATTACCAAAAAGCGAGCCGACACGATAATAATTTTGCGGCGCGCGCTGCTGACCTTGGTTGTATTAAGTTTCTTCGTCTATCTGAGGAATTTTGTAGTGGTTTACTGTCCTAGATTCTGTCCGCATGACTCGGGGTACGTCGAACTTTCCAGGTGAAGGCCAGCAGAGTATAAGTAGTGCGATGGGCCTATGGGCCGGCAGTTGAGTTGTTGTTGTAGAATGAATGAGTGTCTGATTTTTAGTGATAGAAGACGACCGGCGAGAGAAGTGACCAGCGGAAGAGAAATCTGCGACTACGGGTATCAAGCAGTGAAGAGTGCGGTTGGCAGGCTAGACTAAGGGAACTAGATGCGTGAGTGAAAGACATTACAGATGATGGCAACAGACAGACTGAAAGTGTGTTAGTGATGAGTAAGTAACCAGCGGCATTAAGAAGGACGTTAATTAGAGTTGTACTAGACATTAAATATTGTGCTCACTGAGAAATATAAAAAGAGTAAGAGTGGAGATAGATAATTTAATGCAGTTAATAATAGCTTTGTGAATAAATTAGAAACCAAATTTAGTTCTTTTATTTTTATTAGGACCTCCATCCCTCACGAACTCAGATACGCCCTTCAGGCATTATTGTAACACTGGTGTCAGAAGAGGGATGGAGGCATTTAACTATTAATCAAGTTAGGCAATACGCTGGTAGTTAGTGATTAAAATAATTATTAATTGAGACTGTTTTGTACAACCATCGTAGTGAATGTTAACTAGAAAAAGTCTGCAGAAATTTAAACACTACGAGCATTAATTGGCTAGGTAGCCAAATGGTTAATGTGAGCGCGTGTGTTAATAGCCTTGATAACAAAATTAGTAGTGTGAACGAAGCTGTAAATACCAAAATTGGCAGTGTGAAAGAGAGGGTAAATGAAATTGTAAATAGTTTAAACGAGAATGTAATTGGCGAGATAATTAACATAGGTGAATTAGTAGATAAGAAAACAGACACTGTAAATATAATTTAGACAGGAAAATTGTCTCTGTAAATTAAAATGAAGACAGGAAAATAGAAAGTATTAGCGAGTTAGTGAATACGAGGGTTCACTCTGTGGACAAGAAAATTGACAGCGTAAATGGCAAAGTGGACAGTGCGAATGAAAGGATGGACAGTATCGAGAATGAATATAAAATGAAGATCAGTGCATTAGAGAAGGAATTACACGAATCTCTTCAGCAACTGAGCTCCAGTACCACCACATCGGCAGCCGAGAAGAGTGAAGAGGCAGTACAAGTCGTAACCAACGCAGCAACCGCGGAGTATAGACACCAACTCTGCAGCATTGGTGTCGCCAGGCCAGGAGTGGGACAGTGGGTCCTAATTAAGCCTGCCCCTTACGATGACCAGACTTCATGGCGGGAGTATCAAAACCAGTTTGAAAAACTCGCCACCCTGAATGGCTGATCAGCCGAACAGCGAGCTCACTACTTCGCGGTCGTACTGAGAGGCTCTGCTCTCAGCATACTACAATCTCTGCCAGAGCGACATCGACTGGAGTACCCTACACTGGTGTCGGCCTTGGAGCTACGTTTTGGCGACCGGTACCTGCGAAATGCCCACCATGCACAGCTACGGAGCCGCACCCAGCCACCAGGGGAGTCACTGCAAGAGCTGTGACAATACATCGTGCAGCTGTTTCAACTATCGTTGGAAGGGTGCTCCGAGGAGGCGCGCGACATTATCGCAGTCGGCTTTTTCATCGATGCCATCGCCGACACAAAGGTATGTCAAGCAGTACGTCTGGCTGCATCCCACAACATGCAGGACGCCCTGGCCCGAGCACTGGAGGTAGAAGTCAGCAAGACAGGGGGCCGCACCCCGACGTCCGGTACGGGCAGTGACGCTGAATGAAGACGACGAAGACAGCATGAAAAATACACTGAAGGAGTTGTAGATATCTGTGAAGGACATCGCTTCCAGGGTCCGTGCTACAGAACTTCGCCGCCCCAACCTAAACAACCGGAGTGTTGGTCATGTGGACAGCTGGAGCACACGAGAGCCTACTGCTAGCAACAACAGTCACAGAAGCAGCAGCGAAAAAAGAGGCAGCGAGAGACAGGTGAGAACACAGCACATTCGGAAAACTTGCAAACACCGATCTTAGGGGGCAAAGGTCGATGACTGCTGGAGGGAAGGCCCCAATTTTCTTACATGTATGGTCAGTAAAACAGGATTGTGATGCAATATTGGTGGAGGGGACCCAGAATGATGTCTCTTGCCAGATGGTCGTCTATACTGGGGTGACCATGACAGTAGTAAGATCAGACATCCTCGGGTCTTCCCCNGCGATCGCCCGAAGACAGGATGGAACGATGCTATTTGACTACAGCAATAGGTGAGACCACACCTGTAAGAAGTAAGAGGAAAGTCATCTTGAAACTTGGTTACCTTAGCATAGAGCACGATGTTTACATAGCAGAAATAGAGGACGAATGTCTTTTGGGGCTTGGTGTACTATGTAAGCTGGGGTGCTGTATCGATAATCGACTTGGTGTGCTACAGGTAGGCAGTACAGAGTTGGTGATGTCAACACAGCATGATTTGTTATACCCAATTAGCTGCTCAGTAGTATGTGGTCAATCCACTGTGCTACCCACTTCTAGTGAAATTGTCATTAGAGGGAGATAACAAGGGCAATTTGTCAAGCGTTTGGGTCTAATTGAGCCAGTGGAAAGGGTTGGCATCCTGCCAGGTAGTGTCATTGTAGCAAGGACTCTGGTCTCTTCCAATTCTGACAGTTTTCCAGTTAGAACGATTAATTTGTCCGATAGTGCCATTCGTATTGAGGAGGAGGCCATGATCGCCATTTGCAAGCAGGCCACACAGGTAATTCCAAATGTTCCAAATTATTCTAGAGTAGAAAAATAGAATCTCCTCCACCAGAAGTACTGGATAAACTGCTAGTACAAACAGAAGAAAATCTTAACTGGCGACAGGAGATGAATTACTGCAGATAAATAGGGCAGCGCTCTCGTGTAGACCAAATTACCTTGAAAGGATTAACATGACCTGCCACCACATTGATACAGGAGATGCCAGGCCCATAAAGCAGCCACCAAGATGACTGCCACTAGCTTCACATGAAGCAGATGAGGAAATTCTGACGGAAATGAGGGGGTTAGATGTGATAGAACCATCAGTTAATCCCTTGTCGTCACCTATTGTACTAGTTAAGAGGAAAGAGAGCAGTTTTGTGTAGATTATCGCCAGCTTAATAATGTGACAAAGAAATACTCTTATCCGCTTCCAAGGATATATGAAACATTGAACAACTTAGCAGGTTCGCAATAGTTTTCTACTTTAGACATGTAAAGTGGGTACTGGCAGTGAGAAGTGGTCCCAGAGAACCAAGAGAAGACTGCATTTTGTGTTCAAGGAAAGGGAACCTGGCAGTTCGAAGTTATGTCGTTTGGACTATGTAATGCCACTGCTACCTTGAAACGTCCGATAGAAAAAATTTTGCCTTGAAGAACAAAGCAATAAGAAAATTGCCGACACCAATTGACAATACTGAAGTGCAGAGTTTTCTGGGATTATGTGCATATTACCGTAGATTTGTACCTGCGTTCGCCACGATCTGGAACTGACTGAGGCGTTCGCCAGGAACTGACTGAGGCAAAAAGGAAATTTCCTTGGACCTGTGAGTGTGCAAATGCTGATATTTACACCAGCCCTGGGTTTCCCTAAAAGTGAGGGTGTAATCATTTTGGACACTGATGCTAGTGATGTAGACATTAGAGCTGTTTTATGTCAGGTTCAAGATGGAAAGGAAGGATGACTAGAATACCCCAGTAAGGAAGTGCACAAGCCTGAGATAAATTATTGTGTTATATGCAGGGAGCTTCTGGCCATGGTGAAGGCAATTTCACTTTTCCACTCCTATCTTTATAGCAGACAATTTATTCTAAGAACCGACCATGCTTCATTATGCTGGCTACTAAATTGCAATAACCCCGAAGGTCAAATAGCCCGGCAGATACAGCATCTTAAATAATATGACTATGAAATACAGCACAGATCTAGATGCCTTCACAGGAATGCAGATTAACTTTCTAGGAGGTCATGTGAGCCATTTTGTCGTCATTGAGAATGCCAGGAAGAAAAGATTGGTGAATCGCTGAAGGTACGGAGGATAACAATTCAATGTCCTCTTTCTTGTGATGGGATACCTACCTGGAGTGATAAGGGTATTAGGAAATATCAGCTGAATGATCCCTTTTTACAGCCATTACTAAAGTGGAAAGAAGCTGGCTGTCTGCCAAAATGGGAAGATATATCTAGCCTGAACACAGCAGTCAAAGCATACTGAGCACAATGGAATTCCCTCGTACTAAAGAATGGCGTACTTTACCGAAACTGGGAAAGTAATGATAGAAAACACACATGTTTACAGTTGGTCCTTCCAGAATGCAGGGTTCCAGAAGTCTTAAAGGAATTGCACAATGCGGCAGCCAGTGGGAACTTTGGTGTTAATAAGACCCTTGACATATTAGACTGAGATTCTACTAGTTTCACTGTCGGGAGGATGTTGAAAAGTGGTGTCGAATGTGTGACATCTTCACTGCGAGGAAGAACAAAGACCAGGGGACAAAGTCTCCTCCAGAAATACAATGTTGGAGCCCCATTCGAGAGGATGGCAGTATACATTCGAAGCACATACTGTGGCCGATACACTTATAGTGCATGTCTTCCCGAGGTTTGGGGTGCCAATAGAACTCCATTCCGATCAGGGAATAAACTTTGAGGCTGCAGTGCTCCAGGAGGTAACAAAATTTCTGGGGATGAAAAAGACTAGGATTACAGCCTTACACTCTCAGTCGGATGGAAAGGTCGGGATGCTTAACCGTACTCTTTAGCAATACCTTTGGATCTTTGAGGCAGACAACCTAGAGGACTGGAATTCAAATGTGCCATTGTTTCTGCTTGCTTACCGCTCAGCAGTTCACGAATCCACTAGGATAACACCACCAAGAATGCTGTTTACAAAAGAGCTACGCCTCCCTAGTGACCTGTTGTTTGGCCGACCGACCGAAAAGGAAACTGCAGTCCCTGATTATGTCAGCGAATAATGTAACAGAGTTGTTGGCATTCATGATTTTGCTCGACAGCACCTCATAATAAAAAGTGACAGAATGAAAACGTGGCATGATAGGAGAATGTCGGGCGAGGTATTTCAAGAAGGACAACTAGTGTGGCTGTATAACCCACAGAGGATAAAAGGGTACTACCCGAAGCTACACAAATGTTGGGAAAGCCCCTACAGGATTATGAATAAGATCAATGATGTGGTATTTCGGATTTGCCATGAAGGCTCTCGGGCGAAGTCGAAGGTTTCCCACATCGACCGACTGGCACTCCATGATGATCTTGATGTTAGAGTGTCTCTTCGGGACGAACAGACTTGATAAGAGGGAAGTGTTAAGTGCTCGCTGCTTCGCATCCCGCGCGAGCGAATGGAAGTGAAGGACAGCAGGATTATCAATGGATTGTTTTGAATTACAGATGCATGCTAAACCAAGAACTACGTATGTATTACCAAAAAGCGAGTCGACACGATAGTTCATCACACGCTGCCGACCTTGGTTGTATTAAGTTTTTGCATTCAGTGCTTATGACAAACGTCAACTTTGCTAGTACATAACATTTTTACCCGCCATTTATGAAGAGAGCATCACATGAAAAAAAGAGGCTTTTATTCCATATCTCAGGTACCAAACAACCAATTCACACCACGTTTTTCACACACGTAGGGCTGCAGTAGTCCATGTAAAATTTGAGTCCTGAGTAAGGCACGTGTGTATTTGTAATTATATCACTAGGACTGCATATGTTTCTAGTTCCATATATAATTATATCTCAGCCAACAAGACGTCAAGACCTACCTACAATTTACATTTTTAATAATTTTATCAAAACGTTTTGCATCCATGCAGAGGAAATTGAGCTCATTAGTAATATAAGCAACTTCTTGCTAACGCTGGCGTCCTTTCCCGGCTGGAGGTAGCAAGGTAGCTCTGTGATCGCAGGCACAAGCTATTGATGCTTCTTTTCATAAGAGAGATGATCATACATGCTATTGGGATCAACCAGAAATGGCTCGGCATCTGTCGACATTATCTAGATCACAAAATATGCAAAACATCAGGCCACAGAGTAAGTAAATTTGCATATCCGAAATAAGTGCATATAGAGCGAACTCCAGTCACACACGCCAGCAAATTGGCGTTGATGTTGTGCAACATGTCCAGCTTGATGACTGTTTCAGAGACTAAAATGCACTCATGTAATAGCGATTCATGATGCGTTCCACTGAATACCTTCACACGCAGACACTGTTTCTCCGTTTATTTGAATGATTCCCCAGTCGTTGGTACCTTACTGTTAAAATTTCGTTGGCTAGTCATTTCACTTACAGATTTTACTGATGCAGCACTGCAGTGTACGTCTCTTTTATCTGTTAAACAATTTGAGACGGAAATGACGACAATAGATAAGAATGGAATTCTGATTGGAACAAGATAAAAGGACTCTTGATTACAAAAAATATCCACTTAACTTACTGGCTCATCCAACACCTCTGCTTCCATTCACTGTGCATGCGCTAGACAAAAGCCTTTACACGGGGTCAAAGAGTGTTGCTTCATTATTGCAACAAGTTCTGTGGAAATTTGGATGAACAAATCAGGAAGTTCGTAAAAAGAATATGAGTAACATTTCAACTTTCTAAGAAATATACAATCTAATAATAAACACGACATAAGAGGATAAAAAATTAATTATTAAAATAAAATAATTAATAACAAGGAATAATAAATGAAAATAATTATTAATAAACACAACATAAAAATAAGAGTTATTCATTTTCGGTTGTTTTAGTTGAAACTAACAGCTTTTAAAACATATCAGACCAATGAGTTTCTTAACTTAGTAATTAAAAGTTTGCTTCTAATATTGCAGTTATCATAACATTTAATATTATGTATGTATAGTTATGCATATAAAAATCATTTTATAAGAACAGTTTTACGGTTTCATCAGTTGTGTCAAAATAAAAGAGCGTTTCCGCTGTTATCTGAATGGGCAGTCACAGTCCAGCAATCCAGATTTTAAGTTATTTTGTTAAAATATTTGGTTATTTGCTTAGAAAATTGTCAGATTTTAATTAATACATAATTGTGTGTCAGTTACTTGCTTTGCTGACAGCTAACCCATTTAAACTAGCATCGATAAAACTGGGTTTTTATAAGCCGGGACTGTACCCTGCAGTAAACGTGCGAGTTTCTGTCTCGGTTTTACCGCAGAAACGAATGACCAAGTCAAAAGCTCGCGGAACGCCAAACGAAAGTGCGGTTTTAATTCGCCTCTGGGAGATGGATTTACGTCTACTGCGCTGGAAAATCCGAGGTTGCTTGTTTACACCTAAAACGCAGGATTTAAATTAAAACACGGACCACAAATAATAAAAAGAGTGAACTCGTATGGAAATTTCATCCGCTCGAAGCGAAGTTCAAATCCACAGAACACACACCTAGTGAACAGAAACTAATTATATGTTGTTCACAATTAAATAAAAGTGTTTTAAAATATGCTTTAAAAAACATTTCTCTTTGTAGCAACTGCATTAAAAAAAACACTTTCACTTACACATTAATTAAAAATCTAAAAATTAGAGAAAAAACGCGAAAATATTTTCTGCCAACATTTGCTTGAAAAAACTTAGTTCCTTGCTAGTTCAATGATTTGGTGATCAGCTGGGAGCCACAGTGGTGTTCAGTCAGACCTGATCATTTTATGCTTGTGTCGGCCAAGCGAAACTGTGAAATTATTGTAAAAGTAAATGTTTTACAAATTTCTCCATTCTTACACTTCCATAGCATTAAAAAACATAAAGGAAGATAAATAAATCATTTGAGAAAAATGTTTACCAAACACTTTTAATCCAACGGAAAAAAATGGAACTATTTTCACTCCGTCGTTACCAACTTTACTGGGGGTATGCCTGTCAAGGGGCCCTTTAAAATATATGCAGGTAGGGGCAGTAACATTTTTCAAAAGTTGATTTCGGAAGTGCTCAGTTTACCGTGAAAGGCCTAATATTTGGAGGCGGATCACGTAAGTAAAAAACTTTGCACTTAGCCAACACAGAGTAAATAAACTTTAGACATAAAAAATTACATTAAAAACATACAAGAAGTAAAATTTTCACGCGATAACTCAGGTTAAATGCTAATAGAGATTTACAAAGCGGAGCCTACGAGAAAACTACATTGCACAAGCAGCAGCCAATCAAAAAGTTCTTACGTGCCAACAGCTGCCAATAACATGAAAGACGGGAAGTAACCTGACGGTGTTAACGCTGAATTATAACCAAATACAGTACAGACAATACTTTTACATATTGTGCCGCATAACGTAAGTAAACTAATATATTAGGGTGTAATATGTTGAGACACTTCCATTTCGCGTTATAATTCTAAACTTTACAAAATTATATGTAGATTTCACGTGTGTCATTGAACTCCCGTTCAGCTGGCATGCTCTGCAGAACTGCGAATCAATGGAAAAAATTCAGATGTTTTCTACTGTGTTACCTGCCTGTAAAACATATACCTGATTCCGCCTTCAATTTGAGTGGCAGATGTGATTGCTCCGAGAGGGAACCGTCCCGTTTACTGGCTTGTTGCAATACGTCTGAACGCAACGAACTTATCGTCTGTCCTGATATTCAGAGGCGGAAGGATTTGGAGATGAGCCTTCCTGCCCAAGACTTCCGCCTACCTGGCGCTTGAACTGCGTTGCAGAGTGTTTAAAAATACATTTATTTCCTACTAAACTATCAGACGTGCGACCAGTTTACTGATCTACACTCTTCAGGTGAGGCCTGTGGAGTGCTTTCAAAACAGTTTACACATAATAAACATTTTTTACAGAGTACTCAAAGAAAGATAAAAACGGCTTTTCCAAGGCGCTGTATCTCAAAATGCTCGCATCAGATCCATACAAAGCTACTCAAGGGCCCTGCATCGAACTTTGTCATAGACATTTCACCAATTATATAGTAGGGTTACTGCTTAAAGTCTCGTAGGTACACGCAGCACGAAGAGAGCACTGCACGCCAGTTCAGAACTTTGCACTTAGCGGCGATGGCGTACTTGATGCGCGTGGCAGTGTCGCCCTTAACCGCCCCCGCGCTTCTCGGTATCAAACACGGAAAAAAAGCTAGAGGTCGCGGGGACAAATGAGAGTCATCGGCAGTTAGGATAGATCAGAGTCTCTGGAGATCAACATTCGGCGTTATGTCTTGTGAAATGTGGCGTGTCCCTGCATCGACGTCATCCGCAACACGGCATTGCAATGTTGGAAGTTACTTCTTGCCTGACTTGCAAAGAGGCAATTATGGCACTTTCCCCGATGATCTGGGCAGTTCTATTCTAACATGGTGATGCTGACGAGTATAGATATGGACTGCGCTGCTAGTCTAGATGCATATAAGATGTAATAAATAGAGGAGGTACGTGCATGTACTAAAGATGAGGTTGACCGATTTTGTCTTCTGTGCATTAACTCATCCCACAACACTGTCCTGCCTCAGACTAATACAACTGTTAAAGTCACGTGGTCTACACTGATGAATGTGTTTGATTATTTCATAATTGTCAAAATATAAGCCTTTTCTTAAGAATGAAATACTTTTATTAATTTGAATTTTATTTGATTGCACTAACATATGGTTAGGGTGAGTTCAAAACATCTCAAAGCACTTGTTTAAATAACCAGTGCTCTAACTTCAAATCCTATCTACGTCATTTATGACAGTCGTGTTGATAGAAAAGCAGTCCAGTGTGGGGACACGAAGTGGCTAATGCTCACATTGGGCGAGCACTCTACCCTATTTTCTCTCTACNAAAAGCAGTCCAGTGTGGGGACACGAAGTGGCTAATGCTCACATTGGGCGAGCACTCTACCCTATTTTCTCTCTACAGGTACCTAAACTTCCTGAATTCATTTGAAAGCACCATGGACTTCTCAGTCATTCACAAACTGGGCCTACCATTACTTATTAATTGACTTCTGTAGTGGCGCGATGTACTTTTCTATACACAACTTATTTGCACCTTATACAGTGACAGTATTTCTTCCATTTTCTTACTGATCCAGGAGTTTTTCAGGGCATGTCAAAAGNATATAAGCCTTTTCTTAAGAATGAAATACTTTTATTAATTTGAATTTTATTTGATTGCACTAACATATGGTTAGGGTGAGTTCAAAACATCTCAAAGCACTTGTTTAAATAACCAGTGCTCTAACTTCAAATCCTATCTACGTCATTTATGACAGTCGTGTTGATAGAAAAGCAGTCCAGTGTGGGGACACGAAGTGGCTAATGCTCACATTGGGCGAGCACTCTACCCTATTTTCTCTCTACGGGTACCTAAACTTCCTGAATTCATTTGAAAGCACCATGGACTTCTCAGTCATTCACAAACTGGGCCTACCATTACTTATTAATTGCCTTCTGTAGTGGCGCGATGTACTTTTCTATACACAACTTATTTGCACCTTATACAGTGACAGTATTTCTTCCATTTTCTTACTGATCCAGGAGTTGTTCAGGGCATGTCAAAACCACTGTGGTCCAATCATGAAATGAACAAGAGGTTATTGAAGTTTAGCCTGCCACCTTGCAAAATTCATGTACCTCCAGTAATAAACGAGCTATGGGCGCCGTGTGGCGCTCGGTGCGGACAAGTCTACATGCTGGTGATCTAGATGCATGGTTTGGAGAGTATCCCAGACTCCCGACCCCTTAGACAAACAGCAAACACCAGACACATCGTACCAGGATTCTAAATAATGGTGGTCTCGATGCATTGTTAAGAGAGTATCCCAGACTACCGACCTCTTGGACAAACAGCAAACACCGGACACATGGTACCAGGATCCTACATACTGGTGGTCTCGATGCATGGTTGGGAGAGCATCCCAGACTTCCGACACCGTGGACAAACAGCAAACACCAGACACATTGCACCAGGATTCTACATACTGGTGGTCTCAATGCATTGTTGGGAGGGTATCCCAGACTCCCAACCCCTTGGACAAACAGCAAACACCAGACTCTTTGTACCAGGATTNGTGGCGCTCGGTGCGGACAAGTCTACATGCTGGTGATCTAGATGCATGGTTTGGAGAGTATCCCAGACTCCCGACCCCTTAGACAAACAGCAAACACCAGACACATCGTACCAGGATTCTACATAATGGTGGTCTCGATGCATTGTTAAGAGAGTATCCCAGACTACCGACCTCTTGGACAAACAGCAAACACCGGACACATGGTACCAGGATCCTACATACTGGTGGTCTCGATGCATGGTTGGGAGAGTATCCCAGACTTCCGACACCGTGGACAAACAGCAAACACAAGACACATTGCACCAGGATTCTACATACTGGTGGTTTCAATGCATTGTTGGGAGGGTATCCCAGACTCCCAACCCCTTGGACAAACAGCAAACACCAGACTCTTTGTACCAGGATCCTGCATACATTTGCTGTCACGTCTGCGGGAGATTTTCCTATTAGGTTTATCAAGAAAGACGTATGAAAGACTGTTTTTCTTTCAGCCGAATTATTCCTTAACTTAGAGAAATGCTATAGGCCCTTAGTTGGGGATTGTCACACAACTGACCAGTACTTTAGCTCCACTAAGGTTGACAGTATGCAGATAAAGTGGAGTGGAGGGAAGAGATTTGGGCGGCTCTTAACACCGAGGTCTTGATAGCCGATGAGGATGAAGTGAGCTGAGTATGGAGCAGCGCCGGAATGAAAGGATGGGGGAAACGGGAGATATCCGAGAAAACCCGCTGAACGGCGGCATCGTCCAGCACGATTCTCAAGTGGGAAAATCTGGGAGGTACGTAGGTAAAGATAAGTTTCCTTCTTCTGCTCCGCGGGTAGCAGGACAATAAGTATGTCATCCAGGAAGTAGTTTCTTGACTAACTTTATCATCCTTTTTAAATCCACAATAATCTCTTGATTTGCGCTCGNAGTCATCCAGGAAGTAGTTTCTTGACTAACTTTATCATCCTTTTTAAATCCACAATAATCTCTTGATTTGCGCTCGGGTATGTTTTAATGTGTTTATTGAAATTTAAAAATAAAACACTCGGTTTAGCAAAATATGAAAATAAGTTCCCCGTCAGAATTTGTTCGCAAAACAAGACTTCAATAATTATATTTCTCATTTCCTCCAGATGCTCATAGGGACTTCCGATGTTTCTCTAACATTTTTGAAGTGAGGAAGTCACGCGTCAATATCTAGGCATTGCCATTACGCTACTTCTTAAGTATTTTTTGTGACTTAAATCAGCAATTTCTTAATGTTTGTAGCCAAGATTAGATATTTATTATNGCTACTTCTTAAGTATTTTTTGTGACTTAAATCAGCAATTTCTTAATGTTTGTAGCCAAGATTAGATATTTATTATCAGGTTCAAAGAAAGAGATACGTAAAAAAATTAAACTAAGGCCACTTAAAAGTTTTTCATTAGAAATTCTCAAAGGAATGTTTTCTTCTAAATAACCTTGGACCAAGAATTTCTCCTGTCAACATTTTCAGGTTCAGAAGTAGCTGACCCAGAATTAAAGGCATTTTATTATAAAAATCTACAGTGATAAAAAGTTAAAGAGATGGGTGCGTTTGTTGGGGACTTGGTTATTCGCATATTCAGATTCGCCATTCCCTCCCCCCTCACCCCATCACCACCAACAAAATTCGCGAGACTCACTGCCGGCGATCGAAGATTGATCGCTACGTGATGCGGATCGGCGTGCATATCAGCTGTGACGTCAGCGGGGAGGCTCATATCGGTGGCACGTGAATGACAGGTGGCGTATAAAGGTACAAAAAAAATGTTGCTAGGGGGTGTGGAAGGGGGGCGTCTCCCTCAGTGGTTGCCACGAGCTTTGGCTTCGTAATCCCCCCACTCCTCCCCAGACCTGCCTGTCATCGCGGGGATTTCCGCAGGGGGTCCTCCTTGATCCGGGTTTTCACGAGGCTGGGAGCGCGCCCAGACGTCTTTGAAATGCTCCCCCGCATCGGTATTATGCCGCGCGGAGAGTGAAGGCGGGATCAAACTGGGATGTGCCTCTCTTTTTTTCCCGCCCTTCCCAAGTGTCATCATACTCACGTACTCAGCGGAAAGCATGATCTATACACAAGACTAGTAAAAAATTACGTGAATTCACTTTACAAGTTAGGCTACGAACACTGGCATAGAAGGGGCCGCTGCGGTGTAGTGGTCAGACTACTCGCCTCCAACCTAGGCTAACCAGGTTCAATTCCCGGCGGGGTCACTTCCAGATTTTAGCAGGATTATTCCGTTGGTCGGCGGGTTTTCTCGGGGATCTCCCATTTCCCCCTGCCCTTTCTTTCCGGCGCTGCTTCGTACTCGCCTCGCTTCACTCTCATCGGCTCTCATGACCACGATGTTAAGAGCCGCCCAAATATCTTCATTCACTCACGGGCATAGGAGGACAGGTCTTGACACTTGCTTGTCTACCTACGTTCGCGAATTGCCACTCATACTGGCGGATTTTGAATACAATGTAGAATGGAGGCCACAAATAAGAACTTCTTAAACCCNCGCGAATTGCCACTCATACTGGCGGATTTTGAATACAATGTAGAATGGAGGCCACAAATAAGAACTTCTTAAACCCCATGGATAACACCACGGACATAACTATACATCCATTTCCTGCATCCCCTAATTTAGGTCTACCTGGTAACATTTACTAACATACATTCCGTTATCAAAAACATACTCTTACTGCTTTTCTTAAGGCTACTGCCTACCAAGTCTGCAGCCATAGAGTTTAAATGGAGAGTCATTGATCAATGCACAAGAAATTCTTTCTCAAAGCATTAATTTTAAAGGTACTTATACGTAGAAAAAGATTGCTAATTTTTATGTTTTATATTATTTTTNCTTTCTCAAAGCATTAATTTTAAAGGTACTTATACGTAGAAAAAGATTGCTAATTTTTATGTTTTATATTATTTTTACCCAGATTTAACATTAAAATTTACATTTTACAAAAATTATGAATAAATAATTTTGTTTTCAAATTTTTTATCTTGGCAGTCTTTAAAATCTATGTAATGAGAAGGAACTTCTTTAACTATGATTCCCCTTTTAAATTCNATTTTTTATCTTGGCAGTCTTTAAAATCTATGTAATGAGAAGGAACTTCTTTAACTATGATTCCCCTTTTAAATTCCGTAGCTACAGGCTTCATAGCCTTAAGCTACTAAATTGGCATTAGTAGAATATATCAGGCACAAACAGTTTGAAGATATTGTCAAATAATTAAAAATAACGTTTTAAGAATAAATACTGTAATAACCTCTATACTTGGCATGTAAAACTAGCACAACTTTGGTAACAGCGCTCCGCGGGTATTTAGTGAACTATATTAGTCAATAGGGGTGGCAGTTAGTCACGTCAGTGTCAAGACCTGTCCTTCTAAGATCGTGCTTCAGGCTGTAATTTCAGGAATCCACCATTACGATTATCTACAGTAACGTTTCTTCGAAAAAGTAGTTCACACAATCACTCATACTCCGTTGCAAGAATCATTGAAATACCACAAGTTAGATTTTAGAAACGTGTATTTCTGTGTTATTTCTTGCAGCTAAAAACATTTCACTCTAACACATTTTCAAAAACATGGTGGGGTAATGACTCAAGTTATGTTCTGATGATGAGTATTTGACGTAGTTTAATTATTTGTAGACATTTCACGAAGGTTCACTCTTATGTGACACAACGAAATGGGGAAACAGTTTCGCTGACAGATAACAGAGAAGGCCCTAACACACAGGCAGAACACTGGTAGCTGGAAATCAGTCGAATTTTCCTGTCGAAAGCACTGTCTGTGACTATGATTCAGCGTTGACAATTGGTACAAGTTAGATAAAACAAAATGCGCGTTACTCAGACTCGTGTTAGATAACTATTGCTGGTGTAACTCGCCCCAGAGTATCGAGAGCAAATGGCAAACTTTCAGTTCTGGAACGCCCGGGCTTCGTATACTCACACTGAAGAGGAAAGTGGGGTTCTAATAGGAATTACAGCCGAAAAACAAATTATTATAATATCAGAACGAATGCGAAGTTTAAGCTGCTGAACAAATATACCGCAAAATGGTAGAGTTCCTTCTTAGTGAACATACCCTGGAGAATTCTGAACATACGACAAAATTAGAACGGACTATATTGTTTCCTTGTCTGGAGTAAAACGGGTTACTACTCACTGATGCAGGATTCAAAGAACAAATACCTGGGGGACTTAACTTACAAAGATCTGAGNGTAAAACGGGTTACTACTCACTGATGCAGGATTCAAAGAACAAATACCTGGGGGACTTAACTTACAAAGATCTGAGGGAGACCACTGAATTCGCAAAATTTTCCAAGCATTATCTGACAAACAGCGACAGCGATGGACAATGCCTAGATGTCCGAGGATTTCTGCGAGTCCATTAAGTGCCAGGCTAGATTTCAAACAGTTATATAGGTATTTGCCGTACCTTTTCCAGGAAACCCCAGTTTATGAGACACGGCCTGAAGGACTTTGAACCTTACACCTTTCAGTCACGCATTTATTTATGAGCTCAAGTGTTGCAGTCACGTAAAATTTTTGAGTGAGCTATACTTGCGTCGAGCATATGTGAACAACTCGCAAAGGTGCTCGGTTATACGCTAGCACCAATCATTCGAAAGCGCGATGTGCACAGACTTTTACAAATCGGTTTGTCAAGAGTAGAGACACTGACCGTGTTCGAATTCGCCAACCAAGGTCGGGTCTCAAGTGGCCCAGAGAACGTTCTCTCGTGCTCTCGCTCTCGCGACCACGTCATTACGACGTCCGAGAGAACGCTCTCTGGTCGCGCGAAAGAGCGAGAGCACAGAGAGAGAGAGAGAGAGAGAGAGAGAGAGAGAGCACGAAGTTGTGTATTCGCTGATGCTCTCTCGCTCTCTCTGACCACGCGCCATATTTGTTTACATAATGTCTGTATTTGAATAAAGTTATAGTAGTTTTCTGGGCCAAAACAACGTCGTATTGTAGCAATAAGTGAATAACTTCAACTGTTTTGTTCAACGAATAACTCATTTAACACATATTTATAAAAAAATCAGAAAGGATTTCTAACGAAGACTCGTAAATTTTTGTCACTGCTGCAACATTACGGCAATATGTAAAACAAAAAGAACAGCTTTTAATGTGATAACAATTATTCCGGTAGTGCTATAATTAATTTTTAATTATTTTGAACATACACACATTATTTACAATAACTATGACTGCAATTTTAGCTTAACATAATTTCCCGTTTTGGCATCTTCTGTTAGCGTGACGTCAGAGAGAAACGAGTGTGTGGTCGTCTCAATTTCACAGAGCGAGAGCGTGAGAGAGCTCAAAGCAGTGCTCTCGCCAGGTTGTGCGAAAGAGTGCTCTCTCGAAAGAGTATTCTTTAAATTGAGACGCGGCCTAAGTAAGGGCTCTTACTGGCTTCGCGTCCTTCAAAATTTCATCTCGGACGTGACGTCCCATTGTTCCTGTCCNACCTAAGTAAGGGCTCTTACTGGCTTCGCGTCCTTCAAAATTTCATCTCGGACGTGACGTCCCATTGTTCCTGTCCGAATCCTCACCAAAGGCACATTATGCTCCCTAGAATGTCCACTTCAGCCAAGGGAACTAGTCACTCGCCCTTCTCGAGCCCTATACCGTTTTACGATGCGCAACTGTTTGAAATATTTCATTTGTTTGTGTTTGGTTTGTGTTTAAAACTCAGCACGGCAGTGGAAAACACTTGCTAACGCCACAGAGGCAAATGAAACTCGCGTAGAGTGAAATTCGACTGAATATAACTCGAGGAGGAAACGAACACGGGCGTCCGAATTCACTGACAAATATTTCTCATGAAGAGAACAAGGGCTCGTGACACGGGAAGGGATCAAGGGCAAGTGATCAAGGTCACATTGCACTGTAATCGAACACAACCACTGGCTTCCTCGCTGTGTAGAATATCAGCAATAAGAATTCTTCAAGCACAACATATTTATCACAGTGACTAAACAGGCCAATAAACAGCTGGATATAGAACGACGTAATTAACCATGCTATGATAGATAATTTAAATGTNAGTGACTAAACAGGCCAATAAACAGCTGGATATAGAACGACGTAATTAACCATGCTATGATAGATAATTTAAATGTGGAAAACTGACACATATTACAGTTATTTTCAAAGTTGAGGGAATTATAAATTATTTATTCCGTTATATATCAGAAACCAACACACCGATATAATTAAACTTTCTTGTACGGTCAGTAACTAAAATTGCATTGTTAATAACTTCTGTCGTCTGCAGTATCTGAGAGAAAGTACTGAAGACATGATTCAGTTTGTGAAGTGTAAGAAATGGGAAGATTCTGTAGAAATTGCTGGTGTAAATTAGAAAGTGGCATTTATTTTTCCAGGGAAAAGTATGCTAATAAGGTATTAATTAATGGGTTATAACAACCTTCAAAAATATGAAATATGGCCTACACCACAACAGTGATAGTGCTAAATTTTATGCAAGTAATTCACTAAATTGGAATAATTTAAGGGTAAAAAACTCTCCTGTTTTGTTTTTCTGATGCCGTTCTATGTTCCATAACTATAAATGTAACAGTAACTACGCAAGTATTCATCTGAAAATGCGATGACGAAAATTTCGTTAATATCGAAAAATTTTATCCCCCCCCCCCCCAACTAACAGTGAACTTTTAAAACAGCTCAATTAAAGGGAATTAATCCCTGCAATCTTGGAATAATGTTTCTTTTATCTGAAACCTGCCGATAGACAATTTGTTTACGTGTTACGGACCGACAGGGGACAAGGTATAGCTTAGCAGACTTCCTTAAACCTATATGGTATGGTCTCTCTTCTTGTTATTTTTTGCTTCTGTAGCAGTTTGCATAAAATAACCACTTTTTTTTTCTCAGATGTTACTTGTTCGAAAGTAGCGAAGGCAACGAAGTTGCAACAAATTCTGCAAGTTTGGAAAACTGTCTTCTGTACTCTGCCTCACCAAAATTTTTATACAACTTTCGAAACAGAAGGCATAGCAATAGATATGTTAAAACCAAGATGGAAGGGTTCAATCCCCTGTAATTGCAAGCCAGCTTTATATCTCTATACACGTCTGCTTTNCTTAAACCTATATGGTATGGTCTCTCTTCTTGTTATTTTTTGCTTCTGTAGCAGTTTGCATAAAATAACCACTTTTCTTTTCTCAGATGTTACTTGTTCGAAAGTAGCGAAGGCAACGAAGTTGCAACAAATTCTGCAAGTTTGGAAAACTGTCTTCTGTACTCTGCCTCACCAAAATTTTTATACAACTTTCGAAACAGAAGGCATAGCAATATATCTGTTAAAACCAAGATGGAAGGGTTCAATCCCCTGTAATTGCAAGCCAGCTTTATATCTCTATACACGTCTGCTTTCTCGGTAGCAGGTCTTCTAACTCGTGCTCTGAGGTCCTCGCTCGATAAAGAGCAGGATATTGGCTTCTCGAGTGGGCGATCTCGAAGTTTGTTGTCTGACTGCTGACTTTGGCCTTTTCTCCATCACGTCGATACCTCGCTATAAGGGCCGCGGAAAGTCTCTCAGTGCACGAACTCCCGAAACATAAAATCAAGAACAGAGTTTTAACTACTCAAAATATTTTGATAGGGCCAGATATATTGAGAAGATTTTAAAATGCTCGCCATAATTATATAAAGCAACAGTTGGTAGTCTATATATATATATATATATATATATATATATATATAGATTAAAAATAACAAACACTTTGAGAAAAATTAGCGATACCAACTCCAAAATTATAAAATAGGTCAAAAAAATTGTCATCAAATAAACAAAATAACATTGCCTACGACTTAAATTTAGTTACATCAAGAATTTTTAAAACATTTGTCATTATAAGGTTTTACATTATAAACATTTTATAAATTTTATAACAATAAATTTTGCATACACACATATATACAGTCAACATTTTTGTAATTAAAAAATACAAATTGTATTAACTATTGCTATATATTTCACCAAGGAGGATACATGTGATTGAAATGAACTTTATACAACTTATTAGGTACATAACAATACACAATTGGTTAGGATTACAGAACTCTACATGATCTCTGTCCTTGAGAATTCAGTATGGTGTGAAGTCCCCACGTGCTGCATCAGAGCCCCTAAACTTCGTGGCATGGAATCAAAGAGGACCTGGATATGTTCCTAAGGAATCTCCCTCCACGCGGTTTATATGCGAGTCCACAAAGCATCAACAGTGGTTTCTGGAGGACCATGACGAACAAGTTGCTGACCAGCCATATCCCAGACATGTTCGATGGGTGACATGTCAGGAGAACGTGCAGGCCAGGGAAGCAATGGTACCCGTCGTTCATTGAAGAGAGTTTGCGTATCCCTCACCACATGCGTGCGGGCATTGTCCTGCTGAAATATGGCATGTGGAGTCGCCTGAAGGAGGGGCAGTACCTCGGGCTCTAAAACCTCCCTTATGGAGCGGTTGCTGTTCAGATTGCCCTCAATACGTAGGAATCGAGATCGCATGTTGTATCCAATGGCGCCCCAAACCATCACACTTGACGTTTGTCCGCTATGCCGCTCCACAATGCAGGCTGCCAGATTGGTGTCACCACGGTAGCGTCTAACACGTATGCGGCAATCACTGTAGGGCAGGTTGAAGAGGGATTCGTCCAAAAACGACATTTTGCCACTCAGCACGCCAGTGACGACGTTCACGTGCCCATTGCAGTCTGAGGCGTTTCTGGTTTCTGGACAATGGAAGCCGACGCAATAGCATGGGTGCCACCAATCCAGCCCGAAGCAGACGGCGTCGAACCGTCGAAGCAGACAGGTCCACATCCGTTGCAGTGCTCCAGTGTCAATTCAACACTGTGTACGAGGCTGTACGCTCCATTACGGCCACGCGGACAAGATGGCGGTCATTCCGTGCTGTGGTCACATTGCGTGGTCCAGTATCCGCTCGTCGCTGCGTACGACCCTCTTCTATCCACTGGTTTCATACACGCATCACTGTCGTAGCAGTATGCCTTGTAAGAGCTGAAATGTCATGGTATGACAAACCCGTTTCCCGGAGACCGATCATTCTGCCCCGTTCGAACTCACTCACATGCTGATACGGCGCATGTTGACATCGACGAGGCATACTGGCACTTGCTTTCACTTTGTTTAACGGCTCTTCACAGAATGAGCTTGGCTTAACACTGACCTTTCCGGTCACACACGAGAAGGCGCTGCTGGGCCCACGTGTTCGCCATCTCTTTGCAATCGCAATCACTTATTGCTGGTACACTGTTCTACACATCCTCCGAGTTTGGATTCATTCGGGCAATTACTTCTGGGTGTTGCAAGTTCCACAAACAATAGTGTAGTTTTGTTAATTCAAATATAGAAATATATTAAGAAGTTCGAATTTAACTAGTGATTTAAAATTTCTGCAATTCACGCACAGACAGAGATTTCAATGGGTCTTATCCCTTAGCCAGTTGAAAAATAAGAACTACTCCAGCTAGGCTTCCAAAATACTTCGCACATTTCCGCTCCTCATATGACATTCAATAGTTTCAAATAAGACACAGGTTTAACTGAAGAAAATAAAGTATAGTCTATTCGTGGTATCGCCACATTTAAAAAAAAAATAAACCTTTGATAATTACTAGATGTATGAAGTGTTTGGCTGTTTCCTAAATTTGCCTTTTACCATCAGCGTTTTATACTTGTTTTAACATAAAAGTATATTATTTTTGGATAAATTTAACATTTATTCTATTCACAAATATTAATATTTAACCTACAATTTATGTTAATGAAAACAGCGGTAGAATAGTTTTGTTGTAAATGTTTTCAGTAAGGAATATTTCGTGTGCAAAAGTATTCTTTGAGTGCGCACGAATGCGGTGCGTTGTCCCTGCAGTGTAAATGTATAGACTTGGATAAGTTTGGTTTGCACGAGACGGAGGAATAGTCGGACAATATAACTTTTAGCATGGCTTATACAATTGGAAGTAACCGTGAATTTACTATACAGAACAATACGACACGGTTTTTGAGTTTCTACGAGAAGATCTGTTTGCATCGTTAATTTTATCCACTTAAGTTTGTGATTATGCAAGCAATGATATCTGGAATGTCCGGCAAAAATACGTGTACTGTTTAAACACTCCTGGGGAAAAAATAAATTTATTCAGTGTTTGGAACATTGCGGCAGTAGTAATTTGTGTGTGTATGATGGCATTTTGCTTTTAAAAATTAATTATTCCATTGGAGTCTTTTGACAATAGCAATGATCGTAAGGTGTTGTAATATATTTTTTCTTTCTTAGTAAACTAAAGATATGTAGTTGGCGGTTGCAACATGGTGCAATATAGTTACAGTGAGAAGGTGCATGTGCCGACATAACAAGGTTCACGCTTATGTTGCGAAGATTCTAGAGTCGCAGTAATGCGTGCTTTACTATTTTTTTTGACGTGATCGACGACTCGATTGGGCAGTTTTCGGTGGTGCAGTGAATTGAGTTGTTTAGTTGAGAGATGTGGGTAGCTATTGAGAGCCGATGAGGGTGAAATTAGGTGAGAATGGAGCAGCGCCGGAATGCAAAGGCGGGAGAAACCGGTGATCCCCGAGAAAACCCGCCGACCAGCGGCATCGTCCGGCAGGCCTTGGTGGAAGGCGAGCAGTCTAACCGCTCAGCTACCGCAGTCCCTGGCTCAAAGATACTTCCGGTTGGTACTTAAGAGTGGACACGGCCATCGCTAGTACACATTCGGTAACAGTCGCTTCCGAGTCTTGACACAGCCATTTTGTCTTCACATTCTGTCGACAGTAAGTTATAATCCGTTCGTTCGTTGTTAATTTCAAACTTTCTGAAGCCCTGCTAATGTTCTACTTTTAGAATATTCCTCCACCTCATGCAAAATAAGAAAATTACACCAAAGGGACAACGCACCACATATATGCGCACTCCGTTTAATAATATTTTGNTATATGCGTACTCCGTTTAATAATATTTTACATGTGAACCATTTATTACTAGGCATTACCAACACACCCATTTTCTCTCTGGTTTTGTTCATGTTAATTGTAATTAAAATATTATAATTTATAGATAAAATATAAGTAAACGTTCAGTGTAACCAAAAAAAGGATACTTATATCTTAATAGAAATATAAAACGCTTGCGATATATGGCGTATTAAGGAAACCACTAAACACGTGATACATAGGGTGATTTATTAAAGGTTTGATTCGAAAAGTGTGAAGATACTGTGAATATACTATTGCAACCGCGCAACAGAAGTACATGAACTCTCGCCGAGTGCAGAACGCGCAAGACGCGATTCTCACTCACACCAGCAGCACACGTGACTTGTCCTTCCTTCAACCTGTATTTAGGCCCTAACCTGAAGCTACTGAATACTTTCCGCCGGTGCGAGAAGTCGTTCAGTGAGCCGCGAGAGAACGAAATCTCTCTTTCCCGTCTCGCGACGTGACGCGAGTGTCTTCAATCGGGCATCAATCGATACTGCGATTCTTTCGTCGACTCTCGTCCTGTTTGATGTCGTGAAGTTTTTTTTGTGTCCCTGCAGTGACGGGCCTGCGTATAGTATAATAAAACCCCAGTTTATCTATACTTTCAGCTCGTATTATTTCCTTTTTGGTGCTTTTCATCTATGAACTCGAGTCTCTTGTTCTGAGCTGAGTTAAACGAGCTGATAGTTCTGATGAATGCTGCCTTCTGGCTCGTCAGTAGCATTAGAAGCTTCATCAGTAGTGTCTTAGGACACAAGTCCAGAGGTCATCGCGAGTCCTCATTGGTTACATGAGGCCAACTGTAATGTCGCAAACTATTTTTTCACCAAAGAAAGACAACATTTTAAGCGCACAAACATGCGGTTCCAGGAAACTGGAAATACTGGGACATATTTACGATAATAATGTGACTAATCATCTAATTAATTTTGTTTATTTTCCTTATTTTAACAGACAAATTACCACTACCTTTACTTTACATCATTAGATACAATATTTGATGTTATATATGGCGCATATTTGAAAACCTAACCAGTATTCAAAAACATAGTTTGAATTATCTGGTGTTCCAACAATAGCTAGGGTATTAATTTAATTGATACGGAACTAGGAAGATTTAACATATGTAGAGAACACTACCATTTCGCGTTATAAGACGGCGCCAAGCTAGACTCCACAGTCCTGTACACACTCCAGCAGAGCTCACTTGTTCACTGTCTGCCGCCACAGGCAGGACTCACTCTCCTGTTACACCCGGCCACACGGAGAGAAGCCACCGGAGTGATGAACGTTTACTATTAGTCGTGAGTCTTGCAGGGCGTGTCGGATGAGAGGAGGTCCAATACGCGATCGTGACACTAACATTTACACTTTGTGCATCTTTGTCCAAGCCATATTTCTGCGATAAGTTTTTTGTAAAATCTTTGTAATGTCCTGAAAATTGCTGGTAAATGAATATTTAAACACAGAATCACAAACTCTTANAGAACACTACCATTTCGCGTTATTAGACGGCACCAAGCTAGACTCCACAGTCCTGTACACACTCCAGCAGAGCTCATTTGTTCACTGTCTGCCGCCACAGGCAGGACTCACTCTCCTGTTACACCCGGCCACACGGAGAGAAGCCACCGGAGTGATGAACGTTTACTATTAGTCGTGAGTCTTGCAGGGCGTGTCGGATGAGAGGAGGTCCAATACGCACGTGACACTAACATTTACACTTTGTGCATCTTTGTCCAAGCCATATTTCTGCGATAAGTTTTTTTGTAAAATCTTTGTAATGTCCTGAAAATTGCTGGTAAATGAATATTTAAACACAGAATCACAAACTCTTANTTTTTTTGTAAAATCTTTGTAATGTCCTGAAAATTGCTGGTAAATGAATATTTAAACACAGAATCACAAACTCTTACTCCCACTTGCTCTACTGCAGCACGGTTCTTCTCTTGAAATGGCACGAGTGGTTCTTGTTTGAAAGCGACATCGCGAAAATTGGCAGAGACACTAATAAAATCATTTAACATGTAAAATGCTATCTTTTCGCCCGCACTACGCGTCGCTCTCAACAGTACTTAGAGGGCACCAACAACCAATCTGACTGCTGCTCCTGTGTTAACATTCTAGTGGGGTTACACTATAAAACATAGACTAAAGATGAGGTAAACCGACCTCGCTGGCTGCGCACAACCAATCTCCGTGCCCCAACATTGAACTGCTTTTCTGCCTGTACGAGTAGAGAAAACTGCGTGGATTGGATTTGAGGTTAGAACACTGATTAATAAGCAAGTGCTTTGAGATATTTTAATACTTCTTCTAGCCAGTTTGTAATTCAGTTTGATTATATTCAAATTGGTGAAGGTATTTTATTCATATGGAAGTGCTTGTCACATAAAAATGAAATTGTAAACAAACACGTTCGTTACTGTTGACCACGTGACTTTCACGGTCGTATTCCTGTGGGATAGGTCAGTGTTCGGTACATGCGCAGAAGACGAATAAGCGGTCTACCTCATCTTTAGTCTATGCTGCAAACCCAGTTAACAGGTAAAGTCAGTTAGCAAGCAGTTACATGCTGGCCAATCATATGAATGAACAGGGAATCACTGTAACGGGGCGGTATTCATTGAAATTCCTGGAGATACGACAGACGTGCTTCTATTTTTTCACGTTTATTCGTACTTGAGATTGAGACCTCGATGATTTTGTACACTATGAATTACATCAAAATTGACTGTGTCGATAATGATAAAACACTTCTTATTTATAATCCAAAAATAATTTTGGAGGTGGGTGGGATTGTACCNGATAAAACACTTCTTATTTATAATCCAAAAATAATTTTGGAGGTGGGTGGGATTGTACCTCCAACCAATACAAAATACGATATATAGGCCGTTCACGGTTACCTCCAACATTTTTAAAGCTCTGGTAAAATTCTACTTCCAGGATATTCCTCCGCTTCATACAAAATTTAACCAAGTATAGTAAATTACACTTAAGGGACAATGCACCGGCTTCGTGCAAACTCAGTGTAATATAAATTTGCATAAAAACTATTTCTTACTCAGCGTTACCATCACACATAAATTTCCGTGTTTTATTGAAATTAATTACAAGTGAAATATTATAGTTTATAAATAGAATATATGTAAAAGTTCAATCTTATATTAAAGCATGTATAAAACGCTTGTAATTACCTATCGACGTATTTAGGAAAACACTGAACACATCAATAGAGAGTGATTTTTCTAAGGTTTGATTTTAAAAAATGCGAAGAAACCACGAATAGACTATATAACACGCGTTCGCTACTGAAAGTTGAGCAAAAAATATATGGCCAAACCAACAGCAATCGTTTCGTCACGTTGAAATACTTCATACTTCGGTAATAAATGTTCATTTTGCAACAAAACCGTATTTAAAAGTTTAAAACTTAACCTGTTGACAGGTATTCGCCATTTTACAACGCTACGAAGCGATCTTTAAATGAGTGAAATTTAGCCACCAACAACCAGTAAGTTACAACTGATTTCTGGTGTAGCCATTTTCACTGACTGTCACTGGCTAAATTTTTACTATTTCGGTTTTAGAGTGCAAGTGTAAAAGAGTTTGGTTCCTTCAAGCATAAATGTTTCTCAGTGCAGTATGAAATGCCTCCCGGTGCAAAGAGAGAACTAAAAAGCCACAGTATAATTCACTGCCGAACCTACGACGTGCGTAACGTTTGTGCAACTTCCCCCTGTGACCATTGGTTTGTGCGGGTTGAAGTGAGTCTAGCAGTCAGGGGAGAGGATTCAAACAGCTAAAATAACACCGCCGCTTGTCAATCCATCACCGCTTTTCCCAGAGAGAGAGAGAGAGAGAGAGAGAGAGAGAGAGAAAGAGAGAGAGGCCAGATGAACTGGGGTTGGCAGCTCCAGTTAATATCCATTTGCTAAAACAACAAACCGTGGTGTTAACGCTCTCCGCAATACAACCGGGAGGTTATCCATCACCACGCAGGCTATAGTCGGAACGGAGTGTAGCCAGCTGCTTAGGGTGTCAGATTTTCCTGAGCGGCAATATCCGTGATACTCGAAAGTGCAGTGGAAGTTTTCACGTGAATACGCCTTTAAAATCAGACCGACACATGGAGCACCAGGACGAAAAAGGCGATGTAACGTTTGCCGTGTGATCCATTCCGACACTATAACATCGTGACTAATAGCACAATTGAAATTAATGTGGTCTCGTTCGATCGGGCATACGATTGCGATGCGAAGAGTAACTTGATGTGGCGCCGTGCATACGCAAGTTAATGGAATTGTG
>NQII01005296.1:3733-121556 GCA_002778355.1 Clitarchus hookeri | reverse complement strand
CGGCTACTAACGGCCATTTTTAGCAAGGGTGAAAATTTCCGGGTGGTATATCTCGCGACTCTCATATGCCAGTGCGCTGATTTTGGGTGACACATGTGAGATTTTGTCTATATCTGTAGATTTAAGCCATGGAACCCAAGTATCCGTTTCGTTACTTTAATTTCATTTCCATGTCTCGAAGAAAATATTACTTGCAAACGCAGACGGAGTCACGTGAAACCCATGACCTTGTCCCGGGCACAGGCGAACACATATTTATTTAACCTATACGTAGTGTGGACTACTTGACATATATCAGGTCGCAAACACAGAAATGTACGGAGTCATTACTATAGCAGTGGATATAAGCGACTTACTTCCAGCTTATCTTCAATGTCTTGAAACCTGCGCTGACTTTAGTGTTAAGATAAGAGTGTAAATCATATACGATTCTACTCAGGTTTGTTGACAGGTATAAATAGCTGTAGGCCTACCCGGCAGCCTCGCCTGCCCAGAATTTAAAATTCAGATTTTCGTGAACTGAAAGCAAAGAAAACAAATTATTATTATTGTACTGTATTTCTGCCCGGTAGGAATTTTGTTTGAGGAAGATTGAAATCATTGGATGTATTTCCCCGGTTTTGCTACCAGGGAATTTGAATTTGTAAACAAGTTAGTGTGTGGCAGAGAGAAATAAAACAAAGGTTTTCCCGTGGATACGTCCCGTATACCCACCCAAAAAAGACGGCGTTTTAATTTTTATCTGGAGTAGTGGACTTTGAGACGCCTGGGCGTCTCCCTTAAGCACCTTACGAGCCACGACCAAAAAATGTCCGCATCCCTGTGGAAATAATTACGTGGAGCCTGAAAAGTGGACATTATGGTGTTCCTTTACCTTCAAACGATTTATAACAACCCTCCGATTTTTTTACTCCCTTAAGGTTTGAATTTCCAAATTTATGAAATACATTTTTTAGTATTTGTATGTTTAGCATTTGGAAACATGAATTACATAATTTCACATTGGGTTTGCGAGATATTGAAGATTCCATGAAAACATATTTAACCCTTTTTTGGCCCCTTTTAATGGCTGAATCTCGAAAAATCTCTTCATAGCGGGTGCGTTGGCCGTAAGGAGAAGACACCCGTGGTATTTCATGTTTCTGTGTCCAGCGACTTGGGATGTGCGCTAATGAGTCGTTCAGTCTGTCGGTGATTGGGCACATTTCCTTATCTGTATAGTGATTATTGTAATAGCTAACTTTAGGCAGTTAAGCGCTACTGAAAAAAAAATGTTAAAAAAAAGCTTTACCCATAACTGCATTTAATTTAACTGACACACCGAGTAACACGTTACCAGTTAAGTCTTTAGCGCCATAAAAAATATTAGGTCATTGTTGTAATGTCAGCAATTTTCACAATGAATGCAAATATAGAGGTTTGTCACTTATAATTAAATTAAGATTATCTTAGTTTTTATGTACGTTAGATTAAAATTATGCTCTCAGTAACATTCATACATTTACAAAAAATTCCCAGTTACATTCCCAGTCAGATAGAAAACGTGTTCGCAAAGCATCGCGCTGCCATCCAGCGTACGGGTACTCCCTCATCAGCGAAACNCCCAGTCAGATAGAAAACGTGTTCGCAAAGCATCGCGCTGCCATCCAGCGTACGGGTACTCCCTCATCAGCGAAACCGCCACGCCGTTTCGCCTCTGTGTACTCATTTTCTCTGTGATAAAGGGTCGTGATCGTGCGAAGAAGTGGCCGGACGTATGATGGTTAGCGCGCCTGATCGTCAAGTGGTTGGGAGCTCGCTGTAAACCTGAGCGAGGAGGTCTCTTCATATAGGTTATTTACGATAAACTAAGCATTTTTGAGAGCCCGGCTTAAGATACACTTGTATGCATATTGCGTATTCCTCCGTCATACGTAAAACTAACACTGCCGCAGGCCTGATCACTTTATTAATGCGTCCGTTAAGTGAAACTGTGAAATTATTAGACAAGAATGCCTAAATATTTTACAAATATGCTTATTCTTACTCTTATATGCATTAAAAATGCAAAAAGCGAAGGAAATCATTCAGTTTTCGCAAATGTGTTCCTTACACTTTTAATTCAACTTTAACTCGTGGAACTACTCTCGCTCGGTCGTTGCCAACTTTACTGGATGCATGCCAGACTACGTGCCCGTTAAAATACAGGCAAGTAGGTGCAGTGACATTTTTAAAAGGTTGATTAGAAAAGTGCTTAATTAACCGTCAACAACCCATACTTATACTTTATGTGGATAAGCGTGCGACGAAAATCACAGTTCAGAAATATCACTAAAACACACTAATTAAATATCTTGTGTTATAATATTATTTTTTGCTAAAAAAATTACGGAAAAAATTAAACATCTTTTGACATAAACATATGATACCACAGAAGGAAAATGTCCATTAATTTTTTGTTACTGTTTGTTTTTACGTGAATCATGCATGGTGCTTATAAGGACGATAGGAAATTTGATGCTGCTGTGAAAACAGACTTTAATCGCGACGTGTCACTCGCTTGCGCGAGGTATAGGCTATCCGTTCGAAGGTCTCACCCTTTCGTTGCAGTTTCTCACATAAAAATTGCGCCATTACGTCGTCGCAAAGCCCATGATGCTTTTTCAAAGCTTCATCCTGAGCATGAAGGGAGGAATAAAAAAAAAGAAATGCGTTACTTCATCAATGCCGCCATCTTCCTGTTTCTGTGCGCGACAGCTGGATTTACGGCCTATTACTAGGTTCGACATTCCAGACTCTTAAGCTTGGACCTAAAAGAAAAAACATATTTCGTAATCTTTGTTACGATTCCCCCCCTTCCCCCTTAACCATTTCCCCCAGTGGAGGAAGACTTCCTGACCTGAGCTATTGATTTTATTTTACCAGCTCTATTGTGTTCTTATTTGTGATGAAGCGAGGAGAAGGAAGGAATGTGAAAGAAATGCTTCGTTTCCACTCAATCTCTCCTACGTCGATGTATATTCCTCTCTCTTCTTTTCCTTCTCAATTTGTACTGGACTAAACACGGTTCGTATCTACTTCGTCAAATGTGCAAAATACATCCTGTCCGTGTTTTCTTAAAACGGACATTTTCGTGCCGTCATTTCCGACACGAAGATTTCCCTCTAAAATTATACAAGCTGTACGTAGCGATAAGAAGGGAAGGAATAGCAAGAAGAAAAAAAAAACTCTGCATGCAAAATGAGGAAGTTTTCGTACGAAAGGAAAAGAAACAGATAAAAGAAGGTAGATATGAAGAGTTTTCTTGAAAGCAGGGGATTTTTAGCCTGTTTATCTGGAGAGAATCATGAAGCTAGAAATATTCAAGAGGTGGCAGGTCGCGACTTACTCGAGGCTTTGCTTTTCGCGAGTACGAGTACTGTTACGCAGTCTTTCAAGATCTCAGGTATTAAGGCGAAACCATTTAGAAATTTCGAAGACGTCTATTTTTGACTTACACGAAAAGTATTTTGTTAATAGACATTTGGAAATTTCGCTAATTCACCCTAATGAAGGCTGTGCTTCTAAGAACTGTGTACGCTGATGCCACCCACGTCTGTTCATTTGTCGCTACAGTGAGAGGACTTTTATTCTATAGGCTGGTCCGAGTGATTCTGTCATCCTGCCTAGAGATGTCTCTTATTGGCTGACAACCCTTTAGGACATGTCGAATTAATCGTGGCCTAACGAAAACAGCAGAACACATGTGCAGTTTTTTTTTAAAATCCTGCTTGGCGCTAGATGAAAGCGCGAAATTTCTGGCCCCTCTGTGTGTTACTATCTGCATGTTGCCATACAAAGAGGATGTCAAACGACAGCAGTTTGTGGGCTACTTTTCAGTTTGATAAGACGCTCTCACCGGCTTAAAGTCTTCGGTCACTCTTCCTTTGCAGGATGCTATTGACTCAGGCTTCGACCATTGTTTCATATAGGTTTACTATTAAAAGAAACTTGGGTCGTTGTTTCAGTTTGCAGGTTTGTAATTGGTTCAGGCTTTGGCCATAG
Organism: Clitarchus hookeri; assembly: GCA_002778355.1. Lineage (NCBI taxonomy): Eukaryota > Metazoa > Arthropoda > Insecta > Phasmatodea > Phasmatidae > Clitarchus > Clitarchus hookeri. The sequence continues at coordinate 117,533 of NQII01005296.1, read as the reverse complement.
TTACTTTGCAAGTTTGCTTTCGATCGAATGAGGCTCCCATAACTGTTTATTTGTAGGTTTACTGTTCACGCAAACTTTGGTCATTGTTTTTTGTACACTGCAAGGAACTGTTTGAAAGTTTACCTCAATAGTGAATAGAAAGTCAAAATACCAAATTAAATTCTGGTCGCTGCCTCATCTTTGTTATAGGGAAAATTAAATGCATTGACGAAATTACTACATTTATGTAGTAACCACTCTCAACGCGACAGTTATCAATGACCAACGTATGGAACATTCAACATACATTATTTGTAGGTTATGTGAACGCACAATTCACGGTATTATTTGACAACATGTTGTACTCTAACGACGTGGACATGTGCATCACTTTTATCGTTGATCCAACCATTACTTGTGTACAGCTCGATTGTTTCTAGCCCAGTTTAAGGTGTTTACACTATTTTTTTGTGATCCACGGTTGGGCCGGCCACTTTAACGTATAGTGTGTACTGTAATGTGGTTGGGTTTTCTGTGTGAGAGATGTAGCTAATAGCGGCAACACCTTAACAACTGGGCAGCTGTAAGTATTACGGCCCGGTCTTAACAACACACGTGCATAAAAGATTTTCACTTAACCAGAAGACACTAAAAAAAATAACACTACACATATCGTTGAGTAACATTTACTTTTAAGCAAAAATTATAGAGAACAGCGTTAAAAATATTCTATCGAGTTTAAAGTTATGTCAAAAATGTGCAGCTTTTATAATAAATTAGCAGTTTAAAATTAAAAATATTAAATTCAAATAGTATGGCAGACTGACACCGTAGGAAGTGATTTTACTTTGCAGTGACTTCTAAAAAACGTTTTCTCTCACACTTGAATAAAAAAAAAAAGGAACATTTTATTATCTCAGTTTCTTATCAGTAGATCATGATTACTCTTGAGACTAAGGGGTGTGTAGGCAAATGACGGAGACATATTTTGATAGATCACGTGAGCTTAAGTATAAAATGTCTGATAGTGAACAATATAGGGTCGAAACTTGAAGGATTTCTCTTATTTAAAAATGAAATAAACCTTATACCTCAGTACCCTGTGGCCCTCTTCTTTAGTTCCACGGACACTGCTGCTGTCATTATGGCACCCGAGTCAAGAAAATTTTTCTTCTAGCTCAATGAAAAACATTCATTAAAACAATGGGATTTTAAACTAACCCGGCCAGTATAGGGCTTAATTTGGAGCTGCGTTCAAAAATGGCAATTTCTTAAAATTAACAGATCCCAATTTAAATAAAAATACAACCATTAAAACTGCACAAAAAATTACATGACAAAATAAATAAAACCTTTTAAACATATTTAAAATTTGAAACAACATATGCTCATTAATTTATACCATAATCATAACAAATTAGCATATTATTATTAACTTTAATTAATTACCTCAATAGTGAATAGAAGTAATAAGAAAGTCAAAATACCAAATTAAATTCTGGTAGCTGCCTTATCTTTTTTATAGGGAAAATTAAATGCATTAATGAAATTACTACATTTATGTAGTAACCACTCTCAAAGTGAAGAGTGTTTTTCAACATTGCATGTTGAAAATTAAAATACTTATACCAATAGTAACGTCACATAGATTAATATTAACTTGATACGAAAACTGTAGCAAATTAATATTTTGGAAAATAAATAATAGTAAATACCTCCATGAAATATTATACGTTACACCAGTAATAAGCACATGGTAATGTGACAAGTTCAGTTCAGTCAGAAGGAAAATGGCTTGATACAGCAGCCAATGAACAAATGAGGCCGACGTAGGTAAGTCTATTACAGGTATGTAAATGCTAGCCGGCTGTCAGATAAAAAAGCTAAGATTGCAGGTATCCATAAACCAGTTAAAAAATTCCGTTACCTGCTTAGTAAGTTCAACACAAATATTTTGGCAGTGCACATACAGGGTTACTCTTTGCCGATGAGTTGTAGCAATTTCTAGCCGTTCGTTTGTCGACCGATACCAGGAATCGTTGCAGCTGATTTGCGCAGCTAGTAAAAACTACAAACATTCCTTTCCCCCTCCCTCCAAACCACTTTCATCCAAACCAGTAAGACGGTGGTTACAAATTACGAGTTGTTGCTACTTTGTAAGCAACAACGCACCCTGTTATTATTTCAATCTCCGCAAGTAACAACTGCTTGTGATTGTCGAGGGGTTTTACCACGCAACTCTTATATGCACAAGGAATAAAAAAAAGGGTGCTAATTACGGTGTAATGAAACTACCGGATCGATCAAAGCTCGTGAATGATTTGGGCAGCCTATATTAGCGTGCTTGTTTCTTATTTTGTCAAAAACAGATTCGTCGTGGTTTTTCAATGTAGGGGCCATAGATAATTGGAAACTTCAAATCCTGAGAAAACGCAAATTTTGTTTCAACGGTAAACGATTAATATAATTTTTTAATACATCTCAAAATGTGTTACTTACGATCTTAGCACACTGGAAAAAATAATAAGCAGAGAAGTGACGACAGGAAACATCAGTAATCGGGCTTCTAGGTAGAACCAACCAAAATTCTGAACAGTCACTGAAATGTTCGGTTTGTTCATTACTATAATAGTTGTTATGGAACAACACTAATTTTCAGATGAATTTCTGTTTCTTTTGCTTTGTAGAAGAAAAAAAAAGTGCTCTGAGGTAGGATATATAAGCATATTTGCAGATACACTCTCAGTCAGGACCACTGCAGGCAGTTTTACAAACACGAACAATCCAAATATATCATAAACCAGGCACTATGACACAATAACAACCACATTATGTCATACATATAAATGGTGAATATCATAAGCCTAGTGTGACGTACGTTAGGTGTCCCACTACCAAAATAAGTACAAAAGACTTTATTAAAGGTTAAAATTTTTGGAGTGCCACGTACTTCATTTCTCCGATATTGTTACACTCAAAGTTAATGCTATTCAGTTTAAGTGACTCATTAAATCCTATGAAAAGCATTTAGTTTTATGCTTATTGATGACTTCGCAGAATAGCTTGTAGCTTACCAGCATGAGCGAAATACAATCACATATATGAAATGAGGAATACATTTAACTTACACCGAGAAATGTAGCGTAAGGATATCACACAGGAATTGTATTCGTGCGGGCTCGCGTTCGTTTCCCGGTCCAGTCATCCGGACTTCGGTTTTTCCATAGTTTTCAGAAATAATTCCAGGCAAATGCCGATGTGTTTTCTCAATAAACGCCATGAACGATTCCTTTATCAGTTCCTGCTCGTACAAGCAACTTGTCCTGTCTCACTGCTGACGAGTCGCCTAGCCCCATGTACGTCTACCTCGCAGTTATTACTACCAACGCACCTAAAGCCGTAAGGTTAGGACAGGTTTCAACTGCTCTGTTTAAAGCGAAATATTTTGAGATGTACATTTGGCCACGAGATAATATCCAGGAGTCTGTTGCGTCACCATCAACGTGCACGAACCTCTTTCACGTCTGGTGGAGTCTATCTCTCGACATTTCTCCCCTCGTCGTTTAATTGCAACTGATCGTAGGATTCCGTGTGCAAATAGGAAATTCTATTCTGGTTGAATGTGGACAGGAGTAACTATTGGAGTGGGTCGGCAGGAAAAAAAAAATCAGGATCCGTTATTTTATTAAACTTAGGTAAGTTAATAAAACAATAGTTATTATAATAACAAAACCAACGTCATTAAATTATACGTATAGGCAACATTATATTTTTTCAACCTTACTTTTAATGACTAAAAATGTTATTTAATCCTGTTTGGTAGATAAATAATAAGTGTATTATAACAATTCCAACGATTACGAATGGTGTTAAAAAGTGGATTGAGAAAAAAAATGATTAAATGTGGCATTATTTTCTGCAAAACCACATCAAACTTGTTGATCTGAATTTGATCTTAAGTATGAGACCGCAGAATATGTTAGTTATTGCTAGAGTTACGTGAATTTATCCTTTTCTTTTGGTGGCAGGCGAGACTACAATCGCGAATTCTCTAGCGTTACTTTTATGATGGGAAGTAAACGTTTTTCACACGCCCCATACTACTCTTAAGTCAGTAATATACAGTAAGGAAAAATGTGACCGTATAACGTGAGACCAATTTGAGTAAAAACAAATGACTCGTGCCATGACAGCAACAAACGAATAAAGAGTTGTGGCTCGAGAACTGGACTGCTGCCTAATAAATTCGCGAAACTCGTGTACCAACAGTGATTACTGTGGCTCCTCAAATATAAATTTCGTTGACTTTAAGGGCACTCTCGGTCATAAAAAAATTCATTATTTTCTATTTGTACAAAATACTGTCAGACTTGTAGGTATTACTTCTAAGTAATATTTCCTCGCATTATTTTTTTTTTTGTTAGATCTCATATATTTTCCATAATGGCATTTCAAAAATCACAGTTTTAGTGTGCTTGGTATTCATATATAAAACAAACAAAACGTTTACAGAAACTTTAAGAAGGGCGAATGAAATGTCGTGTCATAATACATTCTAGGGTAGGCTTAGCAACATTTATTAAAAAAAAATTATAGATTTCTGCAAATCAAAAATATGCATACGTATCCTTATTTTAAGCAATTTTTTTTTATAAATTGCGAAAATATTTCATAGCGTGGTTTTTCAACGTGAATTATTTAATTTCAGTATGTAAGTTAGTTTTCATTATTTGTACGTCCCAAGCGAAGGTACGACATGGCATTTGGGGAAAAAAAATGTGAAGGTTCAAAATGTTCCTGTCAGGAAATAATACTTGTAGGTAACGTATACAAGTTTAACAGTATTTAGAATAATATAAGATATTGAAGTTTCTGGTGAGCAGCATCCATAACGTGGTGGCACGTTACATATCATAAGGGCAACCGAAGTTTGAGTGGGGACGTCTTCCTCTCGCTTTCGCTGGCGGGTGGTTGAGTTAAGTTGCCTGGGGAATGGGGGGGCATGTTGCTGGGTCAAATGAAGCGTAGCTCAATGCAGTCTCCTGCGTGAACGTTGAAGTGGGCTCTTCCGGGGGACACTCCAGTTCGTGTTCGCGTCTCCACACTTCCTGTGCTACTGTGCGGCGGTTCTGTTATTGCTTTCACTCTTTGTCCCCCGGCTACTACACCCCACTCCTTCACCATGTTTCGGGTCGACTGCTTACACGTGGGCCACTCGTGTTTGACGCGTAAGAGAGCGACGAACACAAACGAATCTGTACTACCAACTTTTTTTTTTGGTGAGCGCGGCGCGTGAGTTCAACTCTCGTGTGTGAAACGTACAATGCTTTGGGACAGGGAAACNCTTTTTTTTTTGGTGAGCGCGGCGCGTGAGTTCAACTCTCGTGTGTGAAACGTACAATGCTTTGGGACAGGGAAACTGCGCTAATTTGAGCGTGAAAGTGACTGTTTTCTGTCTTTTCTGCCTCAGTGAGCGCGGGTGGCTAGCCAGTTTTACACTGGATTCGTTGTCGCTGGTTTCGTTCCTCGTTTCTTTGCACTTTGTAAGTTAACAGTCGACACAGGCTTCAGTCATTGTTACTGTGCANCGCTGGTTTCGTTCCTCGTTTCTTTGCACTTTGTAAGTTAACAGTCGACACAGGCTTCAGTCATTGTTACTGTGCAAGTTTAGTCAGGCTTCGGCCATTTGCTGTGTAGGTTTACTCAGGCTTCGGTCATTGTAACTGTGCAGGTTTACTCAGGCTTCTATCATAGTTTTTTTGCAGGTTTGCTATCAGCTCAGGTTCCAGCCATCGTTNAACTGTGCAGGTTTACTCAGGCTTCTATCATAGTTTTTTTGCAGGTTTGCTATCAGCTCAGGTTCCAGCCATCGTTTCTTTGCAGGTTTTTTATTGACTCAAAATCGTCCATGGCTTGTTTTGCAATATGCGATCCAACTGCACAGGTAATCGTAACATAAAGTTTCTTCAAATGAATTCGCAAAATCCTCCTGTTCGTAGTAATGGTTAGAGACAGCTATTTTTTTTTTCGCGGGAAATTATGACTGCTTAATAGGTTTCAAAATGCTGTCATAATTTCCAGAAATTTCCTTCTGTCACTGCTGGTCGATTGCGCCTCTGTGTGACGTTATTTCCTAATTAGACACAGCCGGTGTGATATTTGCTGCTGTTATAGTGGCCGTCCATGACTGGTCTGAGAGTTGCTATATCACAAAAATAGGTTCATTGTTTTCTGTACACAAAAATAAAATATTTCTTTTACGCTATTTAGTTTACACCAACAAAATCGTGTTTTAATTCAAAGGGAAGTTTAAAGAAACTTAGGTTTCTTGTTACGAAATTTTTTCTTTCTGCGTTTTTGTTTTATGGCAATATTAATTTTCTTTATAGCAAATAAAAAAATTTCTTGTGCTTGTTTTGTTTAAAGTAAATAAATGTTGCTGTGTACCGAAGAAAAAGGTTAAACGATATTAAAACTTTTCTTTCGTTCAAAATAGTTTTAAGTAGCCACGAAAACTTTATAAATGCTATGTTACGAAATAAAAAAATTCCTTAGATCATAGACATAATGGTTTAACCTTCTACACTCAGTTNTTTATAAATGCTATGTTACGAAATAAAAAAATTCCTTAGATCATAGACATAATGGTTTAACCTTCTACACTCAGTTTATAAATTTATCACACACGATACTCCTGAACTATTTTACAACAACGCAACGTTATCATAGCCATAATTAATAAATANTATAAATTTATCACACACGATACTCCTGAACTATTTTACAACAACGCAACGTTATCATTGCCATAATTAATAAATAGATCTAACAAACAATGCGTTTGCAGCAAACCCACTTGGCATTTGTTCATTTTTGACAAAAAATTTGCAACAACAAAACACGTGTTGCAAAAATAAAGTGTTTTTAGAGTGTGCGAGACACCGAATTACGTAAAGAAATGTGTGGCGGTACGAAATAGTTCACAAGACAGGCTCCTCAGTACTGTTACAGGTGGCGTTCTCCGAGCGTGCGAGGCACGCATAATTTACTGACGCGCGCGCTATCAGTTGCAAAAGGAGCCGCAACGGCTTTTCACAAAGAAATGTTTACAGGCCAGCCTGTTATGCCTATCAGGGAGCGCGCCGCTCACGACCTTGAGTATCAAGTATCTTTGAGACATCCGAAGAATGCTCTGGATTACTGACCTCGTTTCTCTCAGCTAGACTCGGGGTGCAACGAACCTCCCAAGTCAAAGCCAGCGGCTATAAAAGGCGCGTCGGGCCTCCGAGGCGGGAGTTGTTGAATGGGTGAGTGGCTGCAACATCGAGCAATAGACGACGAGCGACAAGAGAAGCGCGCGGCGAGATATGTGACCAGCGGAAGGAAAATCTGCGACTGCGAGCTTCGACGCAGCGGATATTGCGACTGGCAGGCTGGACCATTGGACTGAATGCGTGAGTGAAATACATCAAAAATGATGGCAACATATAGACTGAACACGTGTTAATAACGAGTATGAGTTAATTGACTGTAACAAAACATAGATATTAAGAAGAACGATAGTTAGAGTTGAAATATACATTTTATTTTGTGCTCACTTAGAAAAAAAAAAGAGTAATCGTGCATATAGATAATTTAATGCTGTAAATAATAGCTGTGTGAAAAAAATTAAAAATCAAATACAGTTATTTTATTTTTCTNTAATTTTGTGCTCACTTAGAAAAAAGAAGAGTAATCGTGGATATAGATAATTTAATGCTGTAAATAATAGCTGTGTGAAAAAAATTAAAAATCAAATACAGTTATTTTATTTTTCTAAGACCTCCATCCCTCACGAACTCAGACACGCCCCTCAGGCATTCATATAACAGTACTGTACATATTCGAGAAACGGTCAGTTGGTTGTCGGTTCTGTGAGGACCAGCTTCCTTTCTTGACTAGGGACCACGGTGACCCAGCAGTTCGGACGGTCGCCTCCCACCAAGGCAAACCGGGTTCAATTCCAGGTGGGGCCGCTCCAAAATTTTTGCATATGGGATTTGTGCCGGATGGTGCCGCTGATCAGGGAGTTTTCTCGGTGATATCCCGTTTCCCCCGCTCTTGCATTCCGGTGCTGCTCCATACTCACCTCGCTTAGACCTCATCGACTCTCAAGACCTCGATGATAAGAGCAGCCACTCCTTTCTTGACTCGACCACAAGGATATCACGCACACCAATGACACGTGTTCGCTACTGGCTCAGAATTTCCTTACGGCGTGCCGAATTAAAGATGATCCAAACAATTCTTTGAAGTACTGGTTGTTACCGACTCAATGACAGAGTTTTGGGCATTGATAGCAGTTAAGCGAAAAGGAGAAGCAACTATGCGAAGCAATGGACGGGGAACGGGAGTACCCCGGGGAAACCCTACTGGTTAACAACAACGTCCGCCACGTTTCTCACAAGCAAAAATTTCAGCATGACCTGGCCGGGAGTCGAGCAGTCTGAGTTATAGTACACAATTTCATTTCCGTTGTCACATAGAAAAAAAAAACATGGATTCATAAGGGCCTTGCAATGACAGGTGATTCCAGGCAGGGTTATCCTTGCCACATTTTTTTTATAGTCCATTCACTGGGATGTTTTGAAACTAACCTTTGAAAAATCACACTAGGCGTAACATGTCAACATGTTTTTTCAATAACTTGTACACCACAAAAATATAACACTGTGATTAACTTTAAAGTTCTGTATTCTTGAATAAATTAAACTTTAACTTAGTGTTTTCTGTAACTTGTAATATTTATTTCGTATTAAATACTAATTAAAACAGTGAAAGGAGCTTGTTGCTCTCTCTTTCTCTCTATCTCTTTCTCTCTCTCGGGAAGTTTCGCAACGCTGTAGTACCAGAAAAATTATACATGTTTTCAATTTCGGCATATTTTATACTTATTACAGCAAAAATAATGATTTTTGTATTTGTAGTTTACAACTGAAACGAGATTTAATTGCTTGAATACTTATTGTAATATATTTAAATGTGATGGCGGGACGGTTACAAATCTGAGCGTCAAGATCGTAATCTTTGTGTTTTTCAAACCTACCTAGGAAAGTTACGATGTTGTGATAAATACGTTTTTCTATGGCAAAGTGCATCGTAACCGCTGTGTGTGTGAAAGAGTATTGCTGTCATTACGTTACGTTGGACCAGTGTGTGGACGTGATTGCAAATATCAGACGTGTGAAATGTATACATTTAAACCGTGAACAGTTTTTAATACGTTGTAATCTTGCTCTAGGTGTTTGAAACACAATTGTGTAATGTGCTTACGTTTTTGTGATTTGAATGTTTGCCACAACCACAACAAAATACTGAGCCCAGACAGATACATTTAAATAAATAATTAAATAAACCTAGAAAACAGTAAGTACCAATGCATAGAAATATGAGCGGAATAAAAGTTACTGTAGGCCTATTTGTGTGCATGTTCTCCGCTATTTTTTAAGTTTGTCTTTGCTATGTACAAAAAAATAAGCGACACGAGTTGCGTGCTTGAATTTACTGTGTCTTTTCGTTGGACTGGTTGTCCCTTCGTTTTAATTTTTATTCCAACTAAGGCCTTCCTTTTAACGAAATAACCCAACAGATATTAATAACAAGAGGTTAAATACTACAGTTCTTTCCCCCGCAGTTACAAGGTTAAACACAGTCGCGGTAAAATATTAATGTGTATTATGTATAATATGCTATGTCGTGTATAACAAATATGTAAACAATGTAAAATAATAACCGTAAGAACTATTGTCAACATAGACATTGTTAAAAAGTCACACAGCTGACCTAGATATGGTAATACGCCTAAATTGTGAACATTCGTACGAAATGGTTTTTGAAATGTTACTAAATTCTTTGACCAGATGAAAACAGTAAACAAGCATTTGACAGTTAAAACATAGTCACATCACAGTATTTAAGTTTGCATGTACCGGAAGGATACGTAATCGGTAACCAAAAGTAGAACTTCAGCAGGGCTTCAGAAAAGTGCGAAGTAACCATGAATGGCATGTACTTGTCTCTCTTTACAACCCATATAAAAGTCAACCCTTATTACCACATACAGAACTACACTGACAGAAATACCAACAAAATATTTGTTTGTATAAGATACATATAAAATACATATTTTGTTGCTCCAACAAAATGTTTTGTTGAGTACACAAAACTTGAAAAGCAACAATATTAATTTTGTTGTTCGAACAAAATACGTTTGAATAAACACAATCTTTGTGTTAGGTCAGACTGTCAACCAAATATTTGGTTGTATCTTCTGTATGTATTATTTGTTCACTAATTTGGTTGTCATCGTTTGAAAATGCTGTACGTCTCCAGGGTTGGTTTTTTTTAATGACAATTAGGATAGTAACAGTGTTTGTTAGTGCATTTATTGATGCTTAATGTTTTGTTGGTCTTTCTGTCAGTGCAGTTCTGTATGTAATGATAACGGTTGAATTTTAATTAGGTTTTAAAGAGACTAGATAAGCATACAGTGGCGAATGATGCGTGTCGGTTCGTTTGTTGTCGACGTGCTCATCCGCTCGCTGGCAACGCGAGGCTTTGCAAGTTTTCCTTACATCTGATTGGCTATTGCGTGTTGCGAAAGTTGCTCTATTGGCTGGGCTGCCGGCACTCGAATAAGTTATCAGACGCTGATTGGCGAACCGGCATCTTGCTGGCCAGTACCGCCAGCGTGCTGGCGTGCACGGGCTCGACAGTTATTCTTCTATATTCATACGTATTCTTTAACAGTTGTAAAAAGCTTCCGTCGATATAAACTTGAATTTGGTCAAATATGCAGTAATATTCAGGTTGTTATTCACCTTGCTAAAACGTCAATCGTTTCGCATGGTGACCGGAAGTATTAAAATAGTTAACAGTGTTACGAAATATATGATTTCTTATTTCATATGCATCTTAAATGTCGTACTGGTCAGACAATTATGTTAGTGTGTGTGTAGGTCTACTACTTTCTAATGAATTCTGCATGTTGCATAGTCAGGTATAGTGTTCCTTTTGAAGCCGTTCTGCTTCAACGTTACACAGCTTCAAGGAAAGCTAGTCATTATGCAAATAGTTGTAATTAATCAGAAACATAACTAAAACACATAACCATTTTCCTTCTCTTGATAAATTCGATGGCTTAAATTTCCATCACACGTGTATTAAAGCTTGTTCTGGTATAAAAATTTATTTGACGTTTGGTCGGCTTAGCCAGTCAGATACTTGATGGATGTTGGGGAAGCCTGGATTTGGCAATCATGATATATTGTAGATTTCTGGTCTCCGTAATGGATATTGCAAAATCCAGTCCTATTGCTCTTAAAATGGTCGATTGCTCTCCACAATTACTCGTTTAATGGCGTGGATACAATGTTTTTTTTTTTTTAGCTTCTAGTTTTAAGCGGATCGCGGAGGATGATGGTTGACGTCAAATAAAAAACAGGGGGAAAATATATTTACAACGACTGGTTGGGAATACGACGTGCACGGTTCTTCAGTACTGTTCTACATATAAAACGTTAACGTATATCTTGTTTTATAGTTATTTGGTAAATTACGTCCCTTTTACCTTCACAGTTCTCGGGCTCATTATTTTAAAACAAGGAACATTAATTTATAATATAATTCGTTATTCAATTATGTACGTGAGACGAAACACAAACGTGCAAAAATAATCTCCGTTCAAGTTATTAGCTTAAGTTACAATACATTTGAGGAGATGTATTTGAGTCAGAAGTTAACTAAGCTTTACAATTTCATTTTATTTTTATAGATTTTTCAGTGGCATCAATGGACGTGGCTTCTAAAGAAGTCGTGCGTTCGAATCCCGGAAGTGTGTGCCGTTTATGGATCTAAGTTTAGTAAAGTATGAGAACCGTACCCCTTTTAGTATGTCGGTGTAAATGTGAAGACGCTATAAAATTATTATATGAAAGAACACAATTTTCCTTTACTTCCGAACTGCATGCAAAACGGCCGACGTTACGGCAAAGCGCAAAAATCTGAAATTGCTACAGCATATTTCACAACATTATCTATTTTTAACTCGACGGGAAATTTGTATGGTTGTCCCATAATACGAAAGAACACGGAATGACAACTATCTCATACCAGCGAACTCTCGCCGCAAGGGCCAGCAATACACTTGCCAACAAAATGGCGGAATATAATTCGTCAACGAGTGTCCCACGAGAAAGTTAGCAAATAGTTAGTTCAATTAGGGCATCACAAACTGCGTACTGAGGCTGCAGTGGTGTAGTGGTCAGACTACTCGCCTCCCACCTAAGCCAACCAGATTCGTTTCCCGGCGGGGTCGCTCTCGGATTTTCGCATGTGGGAATCGTACCGGACGATGCCGTGGTCGGCGAGTTTTCTCGAGGTTCTCCCGTTTCCCACGGTCTTGCATTCCGGCGCTGCTCCATACTCATATCGCTTCACATTCATAGGTAAGGGTCAAGCTTGTGGTTTAATACTTTCGTATCTACTTTTCACTGCGTGTTATTTCCTGCTTGCAAAAAAGGCATGAAGTTATTGATAAAATATGAATATGTTCCCGACTTTTTCCAAAAAGCAGATAACACATAATAAAAACTAGGCAAAAAATATTAAACAGCTTGTTAAATGTAAATCTTCTATATTCGTACATGTCAGTTATTACTATGAATCCTAAATTATGACGCGAAAACGAAGAATTCCTGCAAAAGAGGTGAAGCCGGGCCTTAAGAACCGCCCAAATCTCTCCACTCCCACTCCACACGGCGTAGAGCACCCGTACGTATATTAAACATGATCGAAGACACTGGAGAGACCAATCAACAACACGGGAACGCCTGCATCAGACGGACCTAAATTCCATTTAGCTCCTGTACGATCACCTCTTCTGTGTTTGCGCGGCTGACGATGGCCGAGAGCGGCTAGCTCGCCGGGCCTCACGCCCGAGTTCGATCCCCGGCGATGTCACCCCAGGATTTTCGCACGCTGGGATCGTGGCGATAGGGTTTTGTCCGGGCACTTCAGTCGCATTACGTCGCATCTCTACCTCATTTCATCACGTCCATTCTTGTGGTTATCTCGGGCGCGAAAGGTGCGTGCCGCAGTTGGAGTTTCGCGTTGGGAGGAGTATATATCTGTGCGGTCAAGGTCAAGAAGCGAGGGAGCGATACGGGCGACACTAACACGCACCGCTAGCGCCTCATCGCTCCTACGTGCAAGGAGTGCAGTGTTTCCGTCAAAATGCTGAATAATATAGTATTTTTCATGACAACTATTTCTTACTAGGAATTACAGACACACCTGTTTTATTCCTGTTTTCCCTCATATTAATTATAAATGAAACTATAGTAATTTATAGATAAAATACAGTATAAGTTAAAGTCAAATTTAACCAACAAATAAAAATGCTTTTATATTAACAGAAGTATAGAACAATTGTGATGCATTACAAGTTTAGGGAATATAGTAGACTCAACAAGTCCGCGGATGTCGTGGTGCTTGGCTGCCTACTCTCAGGCGCCAATCAGTCCGCGGAATTAGTGACTGGGGTAGTATTATATGAAATTGTGTCGTGTCCTGACGTCACCTAGGACCGTATTGTGCTCGCCGTGCTATTGCGATTCTAGTTTCAGGGACGACAGGAGCGCTTGAGCAAGTTACAGCGTCCCGGGACAGACTACACTACGTAAGGGGGTTGGGAGGGGCGAGGCAAACTATCTCCGCCGCTGGCCACGAAGTAAACCCCTTCAAGCACTCGTCCGCCCGATCTCGCAATTCCTCGGCCCTCGAGGGCGGCTCATTCTCCGCGTTAACAATAAATAATACAACATACACAGGCCGGCAAGCGTAGCTATGAGAGTAGTGGTTCAGGGGAAGGCGGGGAGTGTGGTCCATTCACGGTTACTTCCAACAGTTCTGAAACACTACTTAAGTTATACTTTCAAGGTATTCCTCCGCCTCGTGCAAGCGAAACTTTACTGAGCGTAGAACATTTCACCAACGTGACAGCGCACCGCATTTGTGCGCACTCGGTTTAACGATACACAGTAATATAATAACTATTTCTTACTATAGTTGTGCCAGCCTAAGAGCAGACTTGGCTCCACCTAGCATAGTGAAAGAGAGAGAGACAGAACGACTTACAAAGCACCAACCACGCCCAATGCAGGTAGCTGGCAGACGGGCAGATGATTCTGCAGGCACTCCCTACCACCCCTTCCCAGCCACCGTCATCCGATTGTTTCCTTTCCCGGGGAGAAGTGGCCCGACATTGGCTGGGCTCCCAAGTCCTAAGTTACAGCGGCGCTACTATAGTCATTGCCAACGTGCCTATGTTCTATTTTCGTTTGTATTAATTATAAATTAAATGGTGTATTTTACACGATGTTATGAAAGCCCTTTGGGCTTCTTTCAAACATACGAATTGTCACCTCGGCCTTCGCCGACGGGCGTTACAAGACTCATGAGTACTGGAAATTTCGCGAATTCATTAGGAAACAAGCTGGACTCCACAATCGTTTGTGTACTCGAATCTCACTTAGTTGTTCATTGGCTGAAGTCCCAGTTTTATCGCAGACCAGATAGAACGGTATTCGGTCCTAATTTTTTTGCAGGTCAGTTATTGGTTCAAATTCGTCCAGGGCGTGTCTTACAAACTGCGATCCACTTGAGACAGAAAGTCAGATGTAAACGGGTTAGATGTCTAGCTGGTCCTCAAATGAACTCGCGAAATTTCCGGGTCTCTACTCATGAGTAGGGCCACCATTTTTTCGCGAAAAGATTTACACGGTGGCTAGACTTAAATAGCCTATGTGCAGACTTGCAGTCTTACTTTTGCTATTGGCCGCTTGTCTTTGTGTGAAGAGTGTCTGTTACACGAGTGAGTCAATCAGAATGGAGTTTCTCCGGTACTGACCGTCCGTGATTCGCGGGCAGATAGATAAGACGCGTAACAATTCAAATGATCCAATCACGAAAGTTGTTCAGAAGTAAAGTGTTCTGGAGCAGAACTTGTCCTAATATCTACTCACGAACTCACGAGGAAGCTTGGCCTGCGAGAAATATCGGGAAACCACGCCGCGACGTTCCTGTCGCGAGAGGCGGACGCCCGCACCGCGCAGCCGAAGAACCAGCACATCGCTCAGTGACCCACCGGCAAAGACGCCTAACGCCGAGGTTATTTAACACATTGAGGTCTGCACGCATTTACTGGCACTTAAGAAAAATGTGAAGTGAGTCACATATACCCACTACTGCAAGAACACCGGTTCTGTTGGTGTCTGTGTTAGAACTCACCATCGTCCTNTCAATAGCCTATGTGCAGACTTGCAGCCTTCCTTTTGCTATTGGCCGCTTGTCTTTGTGTGAAGAGTGTCTGTTACACGAGTGAGTAAATCAGAATGGAGTTTCTCCGGTACTGACCGTCCGTGATTCGCGGGCAGACAGATACGACGCGTAACAATTAAAATGATCCAATCACGAAAGTGGTACAGAAGTAAAGTGTTTTGGAGCAGAACTTGTCCTAATATCTACTCACGAACTCACGAGGAAGCTTGGCCTGCGAGAAATATCAGGAAACCACGCCGCGACGTTCCTGTCGCGAGAGGCGGACGCCCGCACCGCGCAGCCGAGGAACCAGCACATCGCCCAGTGACCCAGCGGCAAAGACGCCTAACGCCGAGGTTATTTAACACATTGAGGTCTGCACACATTTACTGGCACTTAAGAAAAATGGGAAGTGAGTCACATATACCCACTACTGCAAGAACACCGGTTCTGTTGGTGTCTGTGTTAGAACTCACCATCGTCCTATTGGTCCATACCACACCGGACACTACCCTGTACTTTACAGCGTTCCTTATTGGCCGGTCATCAACCAATGGAGAGCCGAGGTGATATTGACCCAATAAAATGCCCTTTATCGTATAAAAGGATTTACTATCAATCATGTCCCTTTGAGTGGCTATAAAAAAAGGAAATTCTATTGTTAGCATTATTATTGTTACTGCGCTGTTGAGGTCGTGTTAAACACTACCCGAACAAAGACTGCACATCCATGCGAGTTTTTACCCGAACAATAAAAAAAATTTTCAAATAAGCTTTGCTCGAGCTACACCCGAGCATAGTCTACAAAGTGTTAAGTCATTAATCATGGAAGAACGGTGTCTTTTTCCTCCTGACTTCGGGCCGAGCGGCGAGACGCCCACGCGTGGTCATCACGCTGGTCTCTCGACGAGCGGCGCCAACTCGTTCCACATCAAAAAGCTTGTCTGCGGACATAACGGGTGAGTGACATCGTGCGACGAACTATAGTAACTTGAAGGTAGGTGTCTGGCGTGGCAGGCATCTCGGTAGTTAGAGTGAACCCCGAGTAGAATTTGTTCAGCTTTACTGATACCAGGACCGTCAGCTGATAATGAAAGATTACAGGGTTTATCTAATATATCGTTATTCCGGATAATGATTTAGAAGCACTTATTACTGTGGTTGTCTTTAAAAAGACAACATTAGATAAAGTATAGGTTAGTATGATGTGTATTATTGCAGGAATGGTTCTTAAACCATATTGCTTATTATTTTATATAAAAGACTAAAGCTAGATTGTGTAAATTCTTTATTGTCCCTGAGATAGCCCCAATTATGTTTGTGACTCTGTTTAAGAAAGATAAATAATATAAAATAAAAGTAAAATTATTATTTATCCATAAAAATTATAAGATACTTTCATTTCAACCGAAGTATTAAACGCTTGTGACACATATTTAGAAAATAACCAAACATGTTATATATGGGGCGACTTTTCAAATGTTTGATTAAAATTGCGTAAAGATACCGTGAATGACCTTTAAAGGCTGTTCGTAGTAAAGAAAGCACTTTTGAAACAAAAGTTTGAAAAAAAAATCACTACAAAAAATAATGAGTATGTTAACAGTACACTGTATGGCAAGTAGGCTCCCAATTACGTTGGAAACGAATTAAATAAAAATAGTTCTCAAGATATGACGCCACAGATTTTATATTTTATTTTGAGCATCGATAAGACATCTGGCATTGCTTTGCACACATTCTAAAACATNAAGACATCTGGCATTGCTTTGCACACATTCTAAAACATGTGTTGCTTGAGTATTGTTGCCAGGATAATTTCTGTAACCGCCCACTGCCGGCAGTCAATAATCAAAAATATAATAAACGCAGTAGAGTTGTAATCCTTTGACAAAGTTTTATAAACTATTATTTATGCTATGTCGTGCGAAAAATTTCGTTTAACATTCCTAAATGGAAATTATGGAAAAAACAGTACAAATCCAAAATGGCTGGGCATGATCGCCCTTAACTTTATGGCCAATGTAGCTAGTGTTGTTTGTCGTGTGTGTATCAGGCCGTGTCCTGCGTGGGATGCATGCGGCACGCGCCAGCTTCACGCGTCAAGTGTCCTGCGTGGAAGCTGCAATTTAGAGAGTCCTGCATAGTGCCAGTTTTCCTCAAGATGGCGCCCAACACAGTTCAGAAAATTTTGCAGTCAATAATACCTGCGAACTGAAATTAACCACAAAAAAAATAAGCACACGAGAAAAGACACGCGTGAAATTTATCGGCAAAAGACATAGTTATGGTGAGTTCCATCACTTGTGCTGGCGGTTCCGGGAGTCTCCGAACGAGGACTTCAGCTAGCACGTTTGATTGCATTGTTTTGAATCCCTCCCACTCTCTACACCCAGTGCTGTTCTGAGCCTGACGTCAGCGACGCCTGTTGGCGCGGGAATAGTATAGAATTATTCGAGATTTGTTGTTTGACGCTCGTTGTAACTGGTTGACGCTAGCGCACGCGTGCTGCCCTCTGCCGCTCACCAAGACACTGCCATTGCTGATAATTAGGGACTGGAAAATTACGTGAATTAATAATAGGACAAGCTAGACTTCATACACATGTACGTTTTTTTATGTTGGCAATTGGATCAGAGTTTATTAGACTCGCCCAGGTAAACTCTGAGCCGACAACAGACCTGCAAACAACATACCTGTTAACAAGCACCGGATCCCGTGTTACCTTGTCTGTGGTAAGGTTTATTCTACTCAGGTCAGGAAAAAAACGAGATTTCTTATGGAAGAGTTTGGCAAAGGGAAAATTTCCGCCGCTAGGTGCGCAGTGTTCCAAAATGTTACTTTTAATTAAAATTCTAATTTACGCGAATGATAAACGAGAAAGATTATACTTAGTTACGAAATTATTGTATATTGGATGCATGATTATTGGAATTATCCTGTTTCTTAACGTATAGGAAATAGAGAAAAATCTAGTACACATGCGACACTAGCGCTTACCTAGTGGCGTAAATTTTGGTCGCAAAACTTTTAACATTGATTTTCCCAACCTGGGTGGAACTAACCTTATCTGAGGTAAAACTGCCTACACACTGAGAAAGAAGCCGATGAACAGAAAAATGGTGCTCGAAAATACGTAGGGCCGTAGGGTCTAGCCTACAGGTCGTTTAAAACGCGAAATTTTTCTGTCCCTACTCATAAGGTATATGAGTTTTTCTGCTTGAGGCTGAAGCCTGCTGACTCNTTAAAACGCGAAATTTTTCTGTCCCTACTCATAAGGTATATGAGTTTTTCTGCTTGAGGCTGAAGCCTGCTGACTCTCGACATTGAATCCCACGTAGGTCACGGCCCAAAGGCTGTTCCCAGTAAACTCAGCAATTTAGAAAGCCCTGCTTNCTCGACATTGAATCCCACGTAGGTCACGGCCCAAAGGCTGTTCCCAGTAAACTCAGCAATTTAGAAAGCCCTGCTTAATATCTTATTTTATGCATATTGTGTATTCTTCCACCATATGTAACATTAATTTTGCCATGGGCTTGGTGACTTTATTCACGCGCCAGTCAATTGAAACTGTAAAACTATTATAAGAGTATTTTGTTTTTTTAAAAATTCGACAATTCTTACACCTATGTGCTTTAAAATAAACAGAAAGCGAAATAAATAATTTTTGTACCGACAAGTATTTATCTAGCACTTTAAATTCAACGCTCTAATAAGAAACTACATACTTTCCCACCGCTGTTACCAACTTTATTGAGAGCTTGTCAGCCAGTGAGCCCGTTAAAATACATGCAGGCAGAGGNACTTTCCCACCGCTGTTACCAACTTTATTGAGAGCTTGTCAGCCAGTGAGCCCGTTAAAATACATGCAGGCAGAGGTAGTGACATTTTTCAAAGGCTAATTTCAAAAGTGTTCATTGAACCGGGGACAGTATGCTTAAGAGTATGAAGCTACATATTAGTGATACATTTACGTTCCTAAAAATTCCACTGTTTCATTTGGCTGGCGCCTGAATGTAGTGATCAGCCCCATGGCAATGTTAATTGTACACACGGCGGAAGGATACAACACGAGAGGAAAAGNACTTTCCCACCGCTGTTACCAACTTTATTGAGAGCTTGTCAGCCAGTGAGCCCGTTAAAATACATGCAGGCAGAGGGAGTGACATTTTTCAAAGGCTAATTTCAAAAGTGTTCATTGAACCGGGGACAGTATGCTTAAGAGTATGAAGCTACATATTAGTGATACATTTACGTTCCTAAAAATTCCACTGTTTCATTTGGCTGGTGCCTGAATGTAGTGATCAGCCCCATGGCAATGTTAATTGTACACACGGCGGAAGGATACAACACGAGAGGAAAAGTAGATCGCAAGCAGGGCTTGCGAAAGTGCTCAGTTAACCGTGAGCAGCCTATACGTCTACATACGATCAAACTGCGCCCCCCCCCCCATCCTCGCCTTCATTACCCAGCCACCGAGGCCCGCGGGGTACAGGCGCCACCCGTAGTAATTAGCCGCAACGCCGATAATTAACTTCCCGAGAGCGAGGCGTGACGCGAAGGAAACTCCAAGCTGCCCCGCGCAGATGCGACGCTGCGCTCGCACCCTTCGTTGTCGTTACGTGGCTGTTACGCCGCCCGGGCTGGGGCGGCGAGAGCTTACGAAGTTACCTCTGCCGATACGGTGTATCCACGCTATCTCCACACTTTCCGAAATAAACCTTTGAAAAATCACTTCATGTATGACGCGTTTGGTGGTTTTTTTCTAAATATGTCTTGTATCACAAGCGTTTTATACTCCTGTTATCGTAAAATTATCTTATCTATTGGTAAACTTAACCTTTGTAGGCTGTTCATGGTAAAGTTTGCACTTTTAAGGCCCTATTTACTTTTTCCTTTCAGCTTTTTTTTTTATCCTTTAACCACCTTTGCAATTAAATATTTCCATGTAAATTATTAACACAGTGTGTATATTCCACCGCACTCGGAAGTTAACGTTGCATATAATACTTCCTAATGAACATTCTTGTTAGAGGCGGGTTGTTTGAATAATAATAATCACACACGTCAGTGGAGTCCGAGAGGACTAACTTAGTAAGACAAACAAAAATTACTGTTGTACTTCATATAGCCGTAGCAGTGCGCAAGTNTATCCTTTAACCACCTTTGCAATTAAATATTTCCATGTAAATTATTAACACACTGTGTATATTCCACCGCACTCGGAAGTTAACGTTGCATATAATACTTCCTAATGAACATTCTTGTTAGAGGCGGGNCTGTGTATATTCCACCGCACTCGGAAGTTAACGTTGCATATAATACTTCCTAATGAACATTCTTGTTAGAGGCGGGTTGTTTGAATAATAATAATCACACACGTCAGTGGAGTCCGAGAGGACTAACTTAGTAAGACAAACAAAAATTACTGTTGTACTTCATATAGCCGTAGCAGTGCGCAAGTGCAGACAGCGGCAATGCAAAAAAAAAAACAGTTTTGTGGTCACCAAAAAGAAATTGTTGGTGGCCTCAGAATTTTTTTTTTTCGGATAGTAAGTACCTTTGCGTGTCGCATAGTGGAGTAGGTCCTGTGGGATTCTTCCATGGTAGGGACGGTAGCTAAGTGCGTCTCAGGGCTAGGCCCCATACGCCTACAGGGAAGGGAATCAATGCAAGGGGGCATGCATAGTGGCAGAGAAGGATTGGGTAGCCCTGGCCGCGTTTGGGGCCATGACTACCTCCGTAGCCTAGGTGTACCCATAGTTAACCTAAAACAAAGAAGAGAATGAGAAAAACCGGCACAGGCACCGTAAAAACCCTTCCGACAGGAAATAATTCAAAATTATCACATACTTTAATAGGNTGAGAAAAACCGGCACAGGCACCGTAAAAACCCTTCCGACAGGAAATAATTCAAAATTATCACATACTTTAATAGGAAATGTTACAGCAGACAGTTAGGTAAGAACCGTGCAGTTTATTAGCGCTCTGGGTTGTGTGGCGCTGAGTGATTCGGGTGTCCACTCTCGGTACGTTTTTAGAACTTAACCTCTAAACGATGCATTTAAAGCCATTTTCTGCTGGAACAAGCATTGCCCATTGAAGGATAGGCAAACTCCCCGCTAAACGTGCCGACTGGCTTTGGTTTCTGGTAAGGGGGTAGGTTATTGAAGACCCTAATCACCCCTGGTATTTGAGTCACTGCATACAGCGCGGGAGGTGCTTCTCTTCCCTTAGTTGCGAACTTAAAAATGCCCTGAACGCTCGCTGACACAACTCGTGGTATCGGCCTTTTTTTTATTATAATTTTAAGTTTATTTTTTGTTTAATCTGTTTTTCTATCTGCCTTTTTACCCCCCTCCCCCAAATTCCAGGAACCGTAATTTACAAATACTACTACTGGAGTGAAAAATACAGTTAAATAATTAACTTGCATGCAGTAAGTAAAAATTTAAAAGTAAAATGAATAAAACTGGACAAGACAGCAGTTACACGAGTGGTCTAAACGTTTTTGTTGTCAATTCGTTCGGCAGCCATGTATGAAAACGTTTGCGAACGGAACTAGTTTCAATGGTTACATCTCTATAATTNTTGTCAATTCGTTCGGCAGCCATGTATGAAAACGTTTGCGAACGGAACTAGTTTCAATGGTTACATCTCTATAATTGAACGCAAACTAAAGGAAATCCTAACCTCGAAAACACACTCCCATGAGTACTTATAATTTCTTCCACCAATCATTAAGGTTTAGTATTTTATTAATTTTAACAAACTTACTTAATTTTGTTTTTAACAGTATTGCGAAAACAGTTTTTGAGTACAATTTTTTTTTACTCTGTTTAGTATTTATTTCCTCGCATGCAGAAATTCCCGCCAAATTCAGCGATTCCAATTATAATTTATATGTACTTGTTNTTGTCAATTCGTTCGGCAGCCATGTATGAAAACGTTTGCGAACGGAACTAGTTTCAATGGTTACATCTCTATAATTAAACGCAAACTAAAGGAAATCCTAACCTCGAAAACACACTCCCACGAGTACTTATAATTTCTTCCACCAATCATTAAGGTTTAGTATTTTATTAATTTTAACAAACTTACTTAATTTTGTTTTTAACAGTATTGCGAAAACAGTTTTTGAGTACAATTTTTTTTTTACTCTGGTTAGTATTTATTTCCTCGCATGCAGAAATTCCCGCCAAATTCAGCGATTCCAATTATAATTTATATGTACTTGTTANTTAGTATTTATTTCCTCGCATGCAGAAATTCCCGCCAAATTCAGCGATTCCAATTATAATTTATATGTACTTGTTAGCAGCCAATAGGAGCGCAACATAGAAGGAAAGTCCTTCCGATGTACTTACACAACCTGTTAACTTCGAACAAGAAGTAATTGCGATCGGAACAAGTTCGGAGCCAGTTTAACCACGTGCAATGCTGAACATGTTTGAAGTGAAGTAGTTCTGTGTCCCGTGTGACCGAGGCCTAAGTAAACATGAATAATTGACATGTGGTTCCNGGGGGGGGGGGGGGCTGGACCTAATCGGAGCGGGCTGTCCTACTTGAGGAACAAAACCAGCCCGAAGAGTGGACTTGGTGAGACGAGATGGGAGTGGTGACTCAGCGGAATGAAGACGCGGGAGGAAATGGGAGAACCCCGAGAAAATCCACACACCACAACAGTGTCGGCCACACTCACCACATGAGAGCCCCACGTCCGAAAATGTCCCGCCACTAACCCACTCTGGGGCTGCGGTGGTGTAGCGGCCAGACTACTCGCCTCCCACCTAGGTGAACCGGGTTCGATTCCTGGCGGGGTCGCTTTCGGATTTTCCATGNTCGGCCACACTCACCACATGAGAGCCCCACGTCCGAAAATGTCCCGCCACTAACCCACTCTGGGGCTGCGGTGGTGTAGCGGCCAGACTACTCGCCTCCCACCTAGGTGAACCGGGTTCGATTCCTGGCGGGGTCGCTTTCGGATTTTCCATGTGGGAGTCGTGCCGAACTATGCCGCTTGTCAGCGGGTTTCCTCGTGTCCTCTCGTTTCCCTTGCCCTTGCATTCCGACGCTGCTCCACGCTCACCTCATTTTACCCTCATCGGCTCTCAAGACCTCGACGTTAAGAGCCACCCTAATCTCTCCACTTCACTCCACTCCACTAAACCACTTACACAACCGTGAGATGATGATGTAAAATTTTTTACACATTAAAATAATGCCTTTATTAGCGTGTGATAAAGTCATTTCAGTGGTGATTAAAATCAATTATATCNTTTTTTACACATTAAAATAATGCCTTTATTAGCGTGTGATAAAGTCATTTCAGTGGTGATTAAAATCAATTATATCACACAACGCTACTCGTGCATTACATGGCTAAAACAGTTAAGAGTATTTAAATTCTACTTTGGAAACAAGACAGGTGGTGGCCAAAAGACGCGTAAGTCCAAAACGTCAGGCACTGACGCAGAACATACAGAGCAAATGCAAAATTAAAAGTCCACGAATTTAAACGCACAGCACACACACACGTAGGGAACAAAGACGAATAAACAGGAAATGTGTAACAAAGCCGCTCAAATAGGCGCAGTCGACGGGAGGACAAAGCGGAGCAGGNCGTAGGGAAGAAAGACGAATAAACAGGAAATGTGTAACAAAGCCGCTCAAATAGGCGCAGTCGACGGGAGGACAAAGCGGAGCAGGCGAACCGAACAATAACTACGGCAATTACTGTAACTACGGTAGTCCCAGATAGGGAAGGAAGGGAAGGCCGCGCAATACCAGCCACCCAGCCAGCGTAATAATAATAAACCTATCTCACGAGATCAGACCGAAGTTGAAGAAAGCTAGTGTTGTTATCCCCCCTGCAGTTATGTCTGCCATCGGTACTATGCTTGCTCTGTAATATAGCGCGTAATTACTCGAGGCATGTAATGTATTGAAGCTGGAGGCATCACAGAATCACTGATTTTCACATGCTTGCCAAACTGTCAGTGTAATTTAAAACCAAACAAAAAGTTTTTTTTTTCCATGCCCGTCATAAGCAACGAACGAGTGACTAGTCCAGTACAGAGTTGTTACCACGGAAAATTATTTCGTGTTAACATAATTGGTATATATATGGAAAAAATATCGATATTATTTATATCGGTTATTTACAAAAATATCATTTTATAAAACAATTTACCGAAAGAAAAATATCGATTATCGGTACATCGGAATTCGATATTTTATGTATTAAATGACTTGACAAATGTAAAATTTGCTTGGGATATTACATATTGAAACCAAGGCACTGCAAAAATATGTGGCGTCTTTTATTGGCGCATGTTGCCAAAGTAAAAATAGTAATTTTTTAATTAAATTTTTGTATTCGTCATTTTTACATATCGATATTTTTTCAACATCCCCAACTGGGCAGGTTGACAGCCAGCTGAATGTGTTTTTGTGAACATTATCTGTTGGCACAGGGAGACACTGCCATTGCCATGGAAACAGCTGTATACAGGCATCAGCCCTTGTAAAGATAAAAACATCCACTCGTTCGTGGAACAGGCGATATGCCCAGAACTCCAGTTAATGAGCTGCCGCTTAAAGTGTTTCCCCCCTTTCCCCTTTTTAAACACAGACACTGCTGGCGCGTACGCACTTCTGTTACTCATTAACGGATTAGCACGCCAGATAATTAGTAAACCTCCCCCGCGGCACCACACACAAACACACGTGGGCGCATGCGCGGACGTACTCAATGCAAGGCCGGCCCACGTGTTTAATTAACTGGATTGGCTCGACCGGCGCTCTCTGTTGTCCAAACACGCGCGTGTACATTCTATTCGGCGGGCGCTCGCTCGCGAGTCCGCCGGACACGGAACGAATCCTGATAAGGGACCGTTCTACAATCTACAGACGCGTAAGGAAACGGGGCCCGCAACGTGTTAACATAGTGAACGAATCCTGCCAAGGGACCGTTCTACAATCTACAGACGCGTAAGAAAACGGGGCCCGCAACGTGTGGACATAGTGAACGAATCCTGCTAAGGGACCGTTCTACAATCTACAGATGCCTAAGGAAACGGGGCCCGGAACGTGTGAACATAGTGAACGAATCCTGCTAAGGGACCGTTCTACAATCTACAGATGCCTAAGGAAACGGGGCCCAGAACGTGTGAAGATAGTGAACGAAAGAATCTCGGTGGATTTTTTGCTATTATACGCAAAAACGTAAAGAAAAACTAAAACTTTTCCGTAACAAAATTCTGAAGTAAGCTTTAACATAATACACGATTTAAAAAAAATATCTATTGGTATTATGTTTATTATTATATATTGTTACAGACCTCACTTGAAACTTTGTCTGTTCGCATTCCGTTAAACCGTTCCGGTTCTGCGGTTCAAGCGCAACGGGATTATCTGCGTGAAGGGCGACGTAGTTATCAAAGTGGAGAGATTTCTGTAGAAGGGTTTAGTGNAGATAGTGAACAAAAGAATCTCGGTGGATTTTTTGCTATTATACGCAAAAACGTAAAGAAAAACTAAAACTTTTCCGTAACAAAATTCTGAAGTAAGCTTTAACATAATACACGATTTAAAAAAAATATCTATTGGTATTATGTTTATTATTATATATTGTTACAGACCTCACTTGAAACTTTGTCTGTTCGCATTCCGTTAAACCGTTCCGGTTCTGCGGTTCAAGCGCAACGGGATTATCTGCGTGAAGGGTGACGTAGTTATCAAAGTGGAGAGATTTCTGTAGAAGGGTTTAGTGGTCTGACCACTACACAACCGAGGCTCCGCATTCGAGGCGGGAGTTCATAACACCGCTTTAGTCTCTTCTGCGCCACTTCATCCTTTCAAACCCACGTTTTACCATATTATTTCTGTTGTTGTAAATTAGGAAATGTTTGGATGTGAGCTGCGCTAAACGGTCCCGTCCACCTGGAGCTATTTGTCGTGTCCGAAGCCGAGAAGCGCGGGAGCGATAAGGACGACGCAGTATATTTCGAGTTACAGAGCTTCGGAAAAGCAGTTTCTTTTAGCTCTGCTGGAGAGCTCTGAGATTGAGTTTCTAACGCGAGCGACCTCTTGAAATCACTCAACAGGCCTGGTCTGAAGTGCGTGTTCTTTCTGTATATCAGTACATTGGACGCTTGTTCAATAGTATCGTGGGGATACGTGTATCATCTAGGCGGATCCGTTAAGGCAGACGGTGAGTGGCTTCTAGTGGTGTAGTTTACCCGATCGCACTACATGAAGAACTCCTGAAAAAGCAGCACGCTCACACAAATTTGTCAAAATGTTACGATACATGTTCCATCTGAAAGAAGAATGCATACACTAACATATTTTGCTAGAATATGCTTCGATTAGTTCTAATGTTGAAAAAATACAGTTAATAATTGATTTTCATGTACATATAATCGCAGTTACAAAAACGGCTGAAATGGATGTGAACAAAATCAACTATTAGGAAAATTTGTAAATATCGTTATTAATTTTTAATTTCCTATGAACACAGTAATTATTACGATAGTTTTCATTGAAAGAGGATTTTTGAAAAATGTGTTTTCTATAGCATCCAAAATGAATATACTCTTAAAACTTTGATTCGCAGCGTCGCGCACCTTCATCATATGCAATTTATGCTACAGTCATGATCGCACCGCCTTGTTCTCCAACCGTTCTACGCAGCAACTTTGAACATCATTATTTGATATACAAATACGTTTCCGGATATAAGTGTATAGGGCTTTTGTGTTACTATTGGTCCAAAGAAATTATGCGTGGATTTTGGGCACCGAGTTTCCGAACACTCTGTATATGCATTATTCACTCATATCAGTGTAAATAATATTATTCTGACAATTATGGGTAATGCATGTACTACTTTTAAAAAATATATATGCATGTCGTATAGTTGCATGTAGCGTTTCTTTCTAAGCCGCTCTCCCTCTATCTTAATAAATGTATATTAATGCAAGAATTTTTTTCTCGCACTTAAGGCACAGCGATACGCAGAGACCCGGAAATTTCGCGAATTCTTTTGTCTACAAGCTGGACTCCACAATCGTTTGTGTACTCGATTCTCACTTATTTGTTCACTGGCTGATGCCCCACTTTTATCGCAGACCACGTAGAACGGCATTCGGCCCTAGTTTTCTTGCAGGTCGGTTATTGGTCCAAATTCGTCCAGGGCGTGTCCTACAAACTGCGATCCACTCGAGACAGAAAGTCAGATGTAAACGTGTTTGAAGTCCATCTTGTCCTCATATGAACTCGCGGAATCTCCGGATCTCTAGCGACACGGGCGACAATAATAGGAGCGCACAGCGCCCCGTCGCCCGTACGTACACATACGCGCAAGCAAGACGTTGAGCAGGCGTGCAGTGTTTCCCTTGTAACGCTTTCCTCTGCAGATTACGTCTGTAACAGTTGCACTTCATTACACGAGAGGAAAGATGTATCTACGACAGTCTGCTTTCACTTTTCTTCTATCGCAAGGAAACCGCGCGGGAAAGCTCTAAAAACGCGACTTTTTTTAAATACCGATTTCACGTTTTTTTCCCTTTGAATACACTCAATATGATACAAACAATACCGCACGGGTCTATATAACTGTTTTTATTTTTTCTGGCAAGAAGTCGTATTCCCAATATGTTTATTTGCTGATATACGCATAAATGCACAAACAACGAATGCCCAGAAATTATGTTTGGATTAGTAACTCTTAACGTAGAAATATAGCAGCTTCCAGTGTAGCAATGGTCCCGACTGTACAACATTAATTAATAAAAAGTAGTACACACAACCAAAACTGTCACAGAAGTACGGTTTATGACACTTAACCATTTCAGGCCCAATTTAATTTACGGCTTCAGATGTTGCAAATAAAATGTTTTATGATGCGTGCTGTACTCAAGTCGACACAACAGTTCTTTCCTTGTCGCAGCCAATGAGCTGTAGGTTTTGTGTTCGGCTACAGTTATATGAACAAATTCTGACTTTGACCAGTAAGACGGGTTGAGAATCATTTACCCACATGTAAAATCATAGGTCATTGAACTTCGCAGTGTGCAGTACAGACCAACAATTACCTACACGTGTGTAATTGTACAAAATTGTGTACACTGGGTCTGGATGGGATATTAAAGAAAAAAGCATATACATACTTTATAATACTGGAAAATATTTTGCTGTAATTATACTTGGTAGGCAGCTCTCTTAAACACCCTCATATAAAGCGCATACCAGTTCCTAATCAAGTGGCCGCGCGAGCTGAGTGGTTAACCTGCTCGCCTCCCATCAAGGCGAACCGGGTTCAAAACCCCGTTTCCCCCGCCCTTACATTCCGGTGACGCTCCATACTCACCTCAATGACCCTCATCGGCTCTCAAGACCTCGCTGTTAAGAGCCGCCCAAATCCCTTCACTCCCTCACTTATACTTATTTATATTCTGGATGTCTCACAAAGGAGAATTTGCAAAGAGCAATCATCAAGCAAGACAACCATAATTATTACTCAGGTTGCATGTAATACGAAATTAGTACTAATGTTTACAAGTATTTTAAATGATTGATTTTATGCACATCCATTTCAGTTGTAAAAATTAAAACCTTCATGGGTGAAATTAACATTTGTAAACACGATTATACTAATCTTTTGTATCTATTTTGACATACATACAAAGGTGATTATTATGATGATCTTGTCTGATGAAAAAANAATCATGCTTTAATCATCTAGGATTGAGATGCGCGTAATATATTTTGATTAACTTAAGTTTTATAGCATTCAAATTAAGTAAATATGTACCGCAGCATTTTACAATGTTTCAAATTATATGCTTTCTTCTTTTACATGGTACACAAATCGTAGTTATCTGATAATTTTGGTAGTGTTTGTACAACTTTGTGTAGTCCATTCACGGTTACTTCCAACTTTTCTGAAGTCCTGCTAAAGTTATACTTTCAGTATATTCTTCAGCCTCGTGCAATCAGAGACTAGAAAATTTCAGCAAAGGGACAACGCACCGCATTAGTGCGCACTTAATGCAAGAATATTTTACATAATAACTATTTCTTACTTGACATTACCAACACACCAATTTTCTCACTGCCTCGTGTTAATTGCAAATTATATATTATAGTATATAGATAAAGTATAAATAAAATTTTAATTTAACCACAAATAAAGTAATTTTATGATCACAAGTATAAAACGCTTGTGAAATATGGCGTGTTTAGGAAACAGGCGTGCACGCCATACGCGGGGTGATTTTTCAAAGGTTTGATTCAAGAAGTAGGAAGTAGCCGCTAATAGACTATAATGAGTTTGTGCGTGTTGTACGCACATTCAGGCGCAGAGATGCACTAGAAGCAATCCCACAGGCTGTTCACGGTAAAGTGAGCACTTTGGAGGCCCTAGTTACCTTTTTCTTTCCAGCCATTTTTTTTTATCCTTCCACCACTTTTTAAAATTAACATTGTCATGCACGTAATAAACACAGTTTATATATTTTACCGGACTCGTAAGTTAACGTCTAAGGATACAATAAAATATATTTATTGACTATTATTGCAAATGAGAGAGCTTCAAAAAGTGGTCACTTTACCGTAAATAGCCCATACCTCTACTGTACCTCGACAACCTGGCCTTGGCGCTACCGATGGCCGCGCTGAGGCTGCGACATACTTTGTGCTCGTTTGAGTCTCTAAGGACTGCAGGGCCCCGTCTCCTGCGACTCGTATCTCCGGTCGCCATGGCAACGACTCGGCACTGTCTTCGCGGAAGGGAAAACTTTCCCCCAACTTAGATTGGCAGGCCTGACTAGCACTGTACTTGTGCGCCTCTGAGTCTTGATTTGGCAGCGCCTGCGGGGGACGAGAACTACTCTCTTACGAAAGGAAAACAGCTTCGAGGAATGCACCGCTGTTTGTCTTTAATATTTGTAATAAAAACTTATTACCTTTTACTTTTTTTGTAAGGGCATTGGGCACAAGATGATATGTCACTTTAAATTTGTACCATATACTGTTTAACATTTAGACATTATAAACTATTCTAGGGACACCTGAATTTCGCGAAAAGATTTCCGCACATGCTAAATTGCAATACACTAAGGGCACACCAGCAATTTTCATTTGCTTATTGGCGGCGTGTCTTTGTGAGAAGACATTTTCTTAGTTGACGGGCCAATCAGAATTAGGTGACTCCAATACTGTACGTCTGTGATTCGCGATCATCCACCTAAGACGCGCGATACCTCGCTCATCCAATCAAGAAGGGGGATCTGAACTAAAGAGTTATTGAATACAACTGATCATGAAATATTTTCGCGAAATTCGTTTGTCCCTAGTGATTAAACTTTCTTAGAAAAAAAATATTTCGAAATTACCATTTTCGCATAAATACTTGTCAAATTCACTATTTTACTCTTTTAGCAATGTACAATTAATTAAAACTAACTTACGTGTAGATATGAGATAATTCACACCGAAAGAAGATATCAAGAGCTACTTCAAAACGTCTATAAAACCGCACAAAGAAATCATTTCCAATTTTAAAAAAAATTCTCAAAATAAGGAAAAGCTTGTCATATTTTTGTCTTGTGGCTGCCCCTGAATTTTGTAAAATAACTTTTGCAAACACACCTTAAAATGAAACAAGACAAGAGCTTTCTGTTGCCCTTGTTGAATTTTCTGAAAATAGTTTGGTTTATCTTATTTGTCCCTTACATAAACGGTAAAATTTTGACTCTGACATGTCATTTTGAAAAAACCGAGCGATCTAAAAAAAAAAAAAAAAAAAAAACATATTTACCCGAGAACGAAGTAGTCGCAGTTAATGGCCACTAGTCTTAATGGTCTTAAGAAATTCGTAATATTTATATTTATTCTTGGAAAATGTTGATGTAGAGGAACCACGTCATAGCGCACTCGGCCAGAACCGAATATGTAACCACCCGAATGCGATTCATACACAATACCGAATGACAGTCACTAATTCTTTTTTTTTTTTTGTCGAAATGCATGTATCTGAGTTTCCGCACGGCTTGTTTTCTTGTAGAATCTTCTGAGCTCTACTCTAGTCCCTGTTCCCGCAGTGCAGCTAGTTATAATAATTTGTTATTTTTCGCTGTCGGCTGCTGCGCGCATAGTTTCCGAAGAAATAATTGCTAGTTTGTCTGATGTCGCTATTTCAGCACGTGCTACTAAAAAAATTAAGACATGGTTCACAAGCAAGGCGTAGTTTTTAAGAACACATTTTGGTTAATTATTTATTCATGATCTAGTTTTTTTTCCTACAGAAAGATTGAATCATAAAATCAACAAGGAATGTCGCCGTTACTTCCGAAGACGTGCTGGATAGATTACATTATCTTCATCAGCAAAACCGGGGCACACTCTCAAACACCAGAAAATTCAAAATTCTATTGACTTAAAGAACTATCGGAAACGTATGGAAACCGTGTCTCTTTAAAAGGCACTGGCTTCTAGGATAGTTTTTTTTTTTTGGTGGTGTTGTAAACTGCAAAATTTGAATTTGGTCGTTCTTGGACAGATTATCACGTTACTGGAGAAATCAGACATGCTTTGGAAATTAAATATAAAATTTCCTGGCTATCATTAACATTTCCAAAAAGCCTTTATACTTGGAAATATCTCGCACTGGAAATATATGCCTAATTTTATATAATGTATTAAATACTACTTGAACGATGCCACAAAGAAGAGCAACGAAGGAAATCCAGTATAGGTAATTTTTTTTGTGTACGTTTCCTAAAAAAAAACCTGTCAAATAAACGAGATAATATACATATTCTTAAAACGTAAATATAAAATACAGAAACCTCTTTGTCACTAGTGACCACCAAATTTACTGTGATATGAGACTTCCACTACAAATTTTAACCAAAGAGATCTCTACAATATATTATTATGGATTTATTAGATAATTGTGGATCCCATTTAATTTTTTTGAAAAATAAGTTAAATACTTTTTGTTTCAAAATAATTTAAATTTATACACATTTTTAATAAGTATTTTTAATTCTTAATTAAATCCATTATGATATATTGTTTTAGAATACTGTTAAGCTTATAAAAAATTAATAACATTTTTTATAACAAGAAACAAATTATATTTAAGGTGGAAAAAAATATATAAAATGAAATTGTGAGACTGGATGTATCCACAACATGGATTCTTGCGGCGATTGCATTTTTCTTGCGTTAAGTAAATTTCGTACGTACATTTAGAATTGTTTTACATAAAACAGTAATTAAATGAAAGTGTTCAGCTACTTTTTCCACGGATAACAAAATGAGTTCAGTTATTAAATTTACCATCATGCCATGAGAAACCATAATATGACATTTTCACACGTCGATTGACAATAATATTGAAGTTGTGAGTTCAGCAGTATGCCGAAAGGCGTCTTTCGAATGTGAACAAGATGGCATCTTCAACCAAAATTATATCACTTCTTGTTATTGTGGTGTTTACAATCAACGCAGAAACCCACACATTCCGCAAGACNCTTCAACCAAAATTATATCACTTCTTGTTATTGTGGTGTTTACAATCAACGCAGAAACCCACACATTCCGCAAGACACCATGAATTTATTCTGTGACGTGTTCCAAAATAAAAGTTTATGAATTACTTATAAAAGAATTTAATATTTCTCCGTAAATAAAAACTGGAAATTGGTACTAAACTTCTATGAATGTATACTCGCTGACGTAAACAGTTTAATTTTGCAGAAAATCATGGAACGCACCTAAAACAACGTATTTCGTGCAGATTTTAGTCAACTATACATTACTTCGGAGAAAGTATCAAACATATTTGATGCCGAATAGAAAATACTCTTTNTGCAGATTTTAGTCAACTATACATTACTTCGGAGAAAGTATCAAACATATTTGATGCCGAATAGAAAATACTCTTTCAAGCTCTGAAGGTGTTTGTCAAATTGTTCGCCTTTATTAGGGCGAGAAAAAATTAAAACTTATTTAAGAGTTAGAACACTGAAGATTTGTTTCTTTTTGTTTCCGCGGGATTAATTTTTGCCATGTGAATGTTTTTTAATGGCAGTTGCAAAAATAAGCTTTTCTCGTTGTGGCGAAAATTTACTTTTCGCGCAATTTCAGAATATCTGTATGACCTAGAGGCCGCATTGAAAATAGTATGCCTGCAAAATTAAAGAAGGAAAAATGACCAAACAAAGTCATTTGTTTGAGTTGGGTTAACCAAATAGAGACCATAGTTCCACCAATACTTGTTTGAAGTGAGATATTAGTTGTTCTAACAAAATGGTTGTTAATTAAGCGGGATGTTCCGTCGATTAAAAAGAACTTCGTTTTGTTGCTTCATCCAACAATTTGGTAAAAGTATNGTTAATTAAGCGGGATGTTCCGTCGATTAAAAAGAACTTCGTTTTGTTGCTTCATCCAACAATTTGGTAAAAGTATCTTTTGCTTTGAAACCACTAAAAACAAATATTTTGTAGGATCAAACAGTTATTTTCTCTGGCACAGTGTTCTGAAANATTTTGCTTTGAAACCACTAAAAACAAATATTTTGTAGGATCAAACAGTTATTTTCTCTGGCACAGTGTTCTGAAAAAAAAAGGGGGGGCAAACATGCAAGCAGCCTTGCGGTGAGTAATTTGGCTCACTTCGCCCAACTGTTTTATGAGCAAATGTTTGAACGGTTGGGTGATCTGAATGCACTACACGCCCGCTCAGAATACTCGGACACACAGCGGAGATCTCGCAACGGTCAAGCTGCAAACCCCACGAGGACCGGCGACGTAATTTCGGACTGGTACCTCTTGGGCGTGTGCAGGGAGTAATGAATTTTTGTTTGCCCTGGACCGCGCAACAGTCCTCCATGGTTTGCCAATTAACNGGGGGGGGGGGGGGGGGGGGGTGAATTCTGCCCCGCTCATCGGGAAAGTGCAGCGAGCGAATTCACTACCCCGCGAAACAGAGACTCGCTCGCAACAACGGCTCGCTAATTAATTTACAGCGCTCGTTGTCGAAGAAGCGACAAACAGATACACCACTTCATCAGTGGATGATGAGGTTGTTTTCAGTGGCTGGAGAGCGAGGGGGCGAACAATTTGGGTCACCCTCGTCCGAGGGAATTATGCATTTCTGCAACACAGTTTGCAGCTCATGCAAGCATGTCGCAATAAAGTTTTTTTTATTATTGCAAGTATTTTAAAATAAAAATTTAATTTCATTCAAGTTAACATCTACTTTTATGTCAGATGCCTAATTAGAATCTGTGGGAGTTGGAGGGGGGGGGGTATATCTAAACTAACATATTTCTCATGCATAGCTTTATCGCTTTCGAACCTAAAAATGACGTCTTAGGATAGTAACTACTTCAATGATTCAGAGTGAGTAAGTGAGTGTGTGTGTGTGTGTGTGTGTGTGAGAGAGAGAGAGAGTGACAGAGAGAGAGAGTGTGTGTGTGTGTGTGCATGCATAAAATATTCCTTTACAAATCGGTTTGATTTATATTAAGGATTCGTTACGTCTTTTGTAAACGTTACTGTAAGTAAAACAAAGAACGTTGCTCACATAGTTTTAAAATGTAGAACCCTGAGTGCACTTATTAAATTATTAATACTTAAGTGGAAATAAAAATAATAATTCATCTCAGCGACGTGAAAATGTTTTACCGATCATCCTGAACGATAAGGTTAGCTAGCACATATAAAACACTTTCATGAGTGACAGCTGCCGGAGGTACATCGCTCGATGTTTTCCATTTCTGTTCGAGACGATTGTTTGTTTAGTGTCTAAATTCACGTAAGCGCAGTAAATGACAAGTGAGTTTGATGTTAATACGACTTAAGAAAGTCCAAGAATATAAGAACATTGAGACAGAATGCTTCAGTAATCGTCATTTTTTATCACTGCTATGTACAACCTGAAAACAGTCATAATTCATGATTTTTCACCACCAATTAAAATCTTCCCCTTACATTCTAAACATATATTATTTTCACGGTTGCTCACTCTTTATAGATGCCCGAATTTCCCAAAGGTTTATCTGCCCTGATGTTGAGACCATCTACAAAAATTTATTATTTTTCTCGTATTTATTTGATAAACTTCCAAAATTTTACAAATGAACATAATTTAAGTTAAGATGACTGGTATTTATTTCCTTTTATTAACTTATTAGAGAAGCAAAATTTTGCATATTTATTTAGTACAAGTGATTTTAAATATGGTTACTTCTCCAAGATAGACAGATTATTATTCACCTCACACGCACGCACCTTCTGCACCAAGGGCAAGTTTCATTGAAATACATTCAGTACTCCATGGAGAAACAATAAACATGGCAACATTTTCATCAAAACAAAAGCACTGCTCTAGAAGCCCACATAAAAACCCTCGTTGCAAACTGTCCTTGGTCCAGGTGAGACTAGCTTTGTGAATGCTTCATGTAAAGTGGCACGGATGACAGTCTTCCAAAACGGCGATCATGATTTTTATTTGCGTCACGCCATTTTAATATTAGTAGTAAAATTATCAATATTTCATCAGGCAAAATGCCATATTTGTACTGCAAACAACGGACGATGATTATTGTAATTTCAGAAGTTTTGGCTTCCATGTCAGTAACGAAATCTTCCCTGCTTTTGTATCTTACTTTGATTACTCTTAATTCAGAGGTAAAGATACTTCTGCAATGTATTGTTCGACATTTTCTTTGTAACTAAACACATTTTACAGCTTAGCTATATCAAATAGGCGTCATTCCATCAACAGCAATCGAACTAATAATCACAAGGAATAACCGAAGATGTAATGTACTATTTCGTGATGTTCCTTCATTGTCGCATATAGTATATTCAATACATGGCAGATAGCGGCTATAAGTGTGTGTAATGTTTATAGTTTAAGTACTTATTTGGCATTATTTTTACCGTCACCTCGTCAGCTCTGAAAATATAACATAGTTTTCAAAATCACATCAAGTCTATTAATTAGAAGTTTTTTTGGTCAAACGACGACNAGCTCTGAAAATATAACATAGTTTTCAAAATCACATCAAGTCTATTAATTAGAAGTTTTTTTGGTCAAACGACGACCAGAGTGTACTTTGAAGGGAGCAGCCAGCCACTGCTAGCATTTCCGGCTGTAAAATTTATATAAAAATTCTAATGATTGCACTGAAATTTAGTTGTTGTAAGTTCATACACACAAACTATTTAACATAATGCACCTGAGGAACATATTATTATAGCATACATGTCTAAAAGTACAGTGCCAATCTTCTACTTTGTGGAAGCGGCATAACACTTTCCGCGTTACGTATATACAGTGCATGAAGTGTGCAAAATTGTAAAATAGGTGATTACAAAACAAACTATTTACATATTTCGCACACAAGTTAATCGTCGGCGTTTACCTGGAATTGAAATAAAAAAATTTTTCTCAGGAAAATTTTTTTCTATGCATTCGTTCAGTCTCGAATTTTAAACTCCTCCAAATTATTGTTGCCACTACAAAATTCCAATAATATCTCGCAGTAAAAACTTTACAAGAGAATGTCTGAACAACCACCATTTGGTAGCACCGGCCGCGACTGGTGTTTCGAGGTGTTTTGTCGGCGAGGCAGGGCACTTGCGTCAGAGACTCCGTTAATTCCAACTTTTCTGAAGCCCTGCCCACGCAATTTTAAAAATACCTCCTCCTAGGAAAAAGTTCCAACAAAAATTTCACAGTTTAGTAGATGTGATGTGAGCAATAACCGTACATTCGGCCAAGTTTTATTTTAGAAATGAAATGTAACGAATTCTGTAAACTATCTCCTCCCGTAAAGGAAATCTGTCATGTGCGGGATGTTTCAATCGCTGTTGAAACTGTATTTCGTTGTACCATCAAGAGTAGCTGCCAGTTAAAATGAAGCACATATTTATATTGCTACCGATATACGACAGATCGTCAAACCGTTGCAGCACAGTTCCGAACAAAAAATTAGTTTGCTGCAATGCCTGAAACTACATAGTTATCTGCGACTTTAAGGATTAAGGCTCTATGGCCGGTTTATAACGACTACACATGACTCCCTTCGGGTAGCTGATGTACGCTCCAATGATGAAAAAAAACAGTCGTGGTACATATGTGGACGCTAGTGCACTAATCACATGCTACCTTTTCTTCACAGACGCCACACGATAATATAAACACGGATAACATATGCGAGGCTGGACCCTAGCTTGCAGGATCTGCCTTCTTCAGCAATGTTGGCGATGAGCAGCTGCTATGGTTGCAGTGAACTCAACCTCACACTACACACGAGTGTAACGTAGCCACTTGCCGACACCACTGTGGGCCGTTCACGGTTACTTCGCACTTTTATCAAGCCCTGCTAAAGTTCTACTTCCAGAATATTCCTCCGGATCACGAAAAAAAAAAGCACTCAAAGTAATAAGATTTTGCATGAGAACTATTTCTTACCAGACATTACCAACACACCATATTTCTCCCTGTTTTTTTTTCACAATAATTTTAAATGAAATATTGCAGTTTATAAATAAAATACAAATACATGTTAAATTTAACGAAATATGAGGCACTTTTATGTTAGCACGAGTATAAAACACTTGTGATACATATATTTAAGGGAAAAAAAACCAAGCACGTCATTCATGGGGTGATTTTTCAAATGTTAGATTCAAGAAGTGTGAAGAAATAGCCAATATACTAAACAAACATGTTCTACAGACATCGTGACACTACCACTCACCAGTCGCCCCGACGGGTGGGCAGATTCACCCCCCGCCGAAACATCTACACGTAATTATTTTAATTATGACAACAAATCTTACATTTTAAATTCAGGCAGCCCTTCACTGGCTCGATGACGACCCAAGTCTGTCGGGATGCAAATAATTTTGTACGGCCCGCACCAACGAGTCAGGGAACATATAATTTTTCTAACCTACCCTTGAACTAAGAGGAAAGTCGGAGGTTTTGTTCAGGGGTAGGACCTAAATGAGTCTAAGGGCTGAGTCCCTCAGGTTTAGGCACGCATGGAAGATTCTAACTACAAGGGCACGTGCATCGCAGTTTTACTGGGATCGGGCAAACTGTTGAACATGTGAATTTGACATTTGTATTGGTGTGGATAGGTCTACCTCATCTGTAGTCTATGATTGCAAGCTATCTGCGCCTTTATTTACGTTTGTTCTTACAACGAACCCGTGCTTTTATAAAAACGATAATTACTGTGCATAACTTGTGTATATCGTACTTAAATTATAACTAGCTGCGAAGTAGTGTATTAACGTATTATCGAAACATTTATTTTTAAACACTTGCCTTAGTCGTAGCTACGTTAATTTCGATAATTATAACGACATAAAACAGTTGTTTAGTGTTTCAACACGAGTTGATTAATAGGCAGTTGCAAGCGCAGTCTACCTTATATTAGCTCTGCGAATGTTTTTTTCCAGCTGGTTAAATAGAACAACGACATTCCAAATGCGTATTAGACTGTCTGTATTATTCTTTAATCTGTGCTTTAGCGTCCGAACTGTTGCTATCCAGCCGGTGCGAGACATGTTCCTATTCCCCTCCACAACTACCTCACTGGTAATGAAATCACGTTTCCACAGCGGCGCAATTACGGGAAGGAATACGGTTGAAATGTCGCTTCCCTTCCCTTCTCAGGAGTGAAATGTTTATTTTCAATTGTTTAAAAGGAACTTTTTTTAAGTTGATAATACGCGTTGTATGTGTGTATGCATGATATATATATATATATATACACGCATACATTCATCATACATATCAGTGCTTTATGGTGAAAAAAACCTACTCAGGTTTAATTTTAACATTTTCAGAATGCAGAATCACTTTCGTGTGATTGTACTATCATTTTATCTGAAATAATATTTTTCAATTTCGTCTGTGTCACATATCCCAGTAAAAAAGAATAGTCACACAAAAATAATTTCCTAAGTGAACTGTAGTATTTATTTGCTAATGTTACAGTGGTACGTGATTTGCCAAAACAGTGCTCCTGAAAGCGTAAATGAACACGTTCTCTTATGTTCCCGTCCAGAAGAAAATCGTATTCACGTCACTGCTGGCTCAATAGATTCTCCGTGTCATAAACCCATTCCTCAACAAAGAAAAAAAATATATCTTGCAGGGCTGCAATGTGTTTTGTTATCACAAGGTAGGCTTATGGGTCTCCAGGGGCAAGGGCTGGGGTCTGTGGCGCCATGGTGCCGTCCGCCATCTTGGATGATATCAGAGGCGCGGCCGGTGGCCTCGTTCATCTCCCCCCTGCTTACCAACTCCCAACCCTCCGCCAACGATCTGTACCCTAGAAATTATTTTAATTAAACATTTTTAAAAAATAAAAAATGAAAAAGTATCGGTTAGTTAACGTGGATTTTTAATAATTATATCGGTTAAGAGTGTCACTACAGATCTAAATTCCATTAAATAAAAAAAATATTTTAATAAAAATTAAATAAATTTGGGCTACCTTTTCGAGACGTATTAATGCCCCCACCAAAATATGTATACAGCAAATTTATAAAAAAATGTGTAAAAACTTCAAAGAGTGTGTTTTACTACCTCGAATTTTTATTAATTTCTCTATAAAATAACCTCTGTTTGCATAGAAACCCCTACTCGCACGACCCCTGCAGGACTGCGCGAATAACCAGGGTGTATATTTATTAACCAATTTAAAGAGGCAATTTTCCATATACGAAAAGGTGTATAAAAACTTTGAACTCTTCTTATCTAAATGATTTTTCACGAAATCAAACGTATGGTATGACAGACCACCCTGCAATCACACTTTTACCTGTTAATACGATTGTGTATTCGAGGTAGGACATTATAAAAAAATATTTGAATTTTAATACTTTATTTTTCAAAAATCAAATCATTCTATATTTTTTTAATATTTACAATATTACATTTTTTATCAGTATTGTACACAAAAAAAAAAGAATTTGATAAAAAAAAAATAAAGCAGTTTAGTCTTACGACCCNAAAAAAAATAAAGCAGTTTAGTCTTACGACCCTGCACGCACGAACATGCGCGCGAGACAGACGCACCTGTCATTACAGGCGCGTGTGGCAGGCGACATCTGTATGACACCTCCGTGGAAGGGGGGGGGGCAATAACCTTGATCGCATGTGTGAGATTTTGCATCACCGCGCGAAAATTACTGGACGCGGGGAAAGGGGAGGACGGAACTGTATACAAGACCAAGCATCCGCGGTTCGCCACATTTCTGCTTCCTGAAACCAGCGACGCAACTTCCGCTANGGAACTGTATACAAGACCAAGCATCCGCGGTTCGCCACATTTCTGCTTCCTGAAACCAGCGACGCAACTTCCGCTATCTGCTATCCACGATATCCGGCACTACGCAACGCCATTTCTCTACAGTACAGAGAGTAAATAACTACTGTTTATTTAATAACGCGAGAAGAGGAGAGCTCACAGCAGTGCCGACTGCGGCCGGGCGCGCTGACTGCAGCCTGCATGGGTTATCACGAAGGCAAGGTGGATGTAGTACGCTGGCTATGGCTAGGGGGGGCACAGTGTTGAGTGCATGTAACGCTGCACGGAGGCATCCCCCTTGTCCAGCTCGGCCTTGGCTGACTTAAACGCCCTTGCCGCTTGCACTATTCATAAGTATTACTACGTCGAATATTTGAAAAGATAATGAAATTTGGTTTATTCATATGCCGAAGGAAACAGAAGCCACTTACTAATCAGCGATAGTAATTTACTGTTCTCGGTAAATCAAAATTCTCCAACGATAATATGTAATAGATCTTGTTTCTAGCATATGTGATATACTCCCAACCATCCTTAAGGGTCGTCTATTATCAAAAATGTCATAAAACTGATATTAAACACATGTTAAGAAAAATCCGCTGTTTACAAACGAGCTGCGTTGTGAGAGTGAAACGGATGTGCTCAACATGCTCAACATGTTTCGCTTGTATTTGCTATTGTAGAATAATAGTGCTGTTTTGAAAACGTCTAACTCATAAGACAGGAAGGCGATTGCAGGAAAGAGAGAAACATTAATTGTAGGCGGGATCAATAAATTTCATGGCACTCCGTTTGGCTGGTGTAAAATTATATTACAAGAAAGTTTAACCCCACATTACGTACAGACGCAAGCTACAGGTACTGAATTCCACGCCGCTTGTAGACAAGCCTTAATGTAGTTCGTATGAACAGTCCTCCCGCGCCACTACTGACATGTCGCGGCTGGCAGGGTGTGACTTGTGGAGGGGAGGTGAGGTGGAGTCTGCATTTGTCAGCTGCGGACGTGACCAGCCCGAGGCCGTGCGGCTACCACGCCATCTGAGCTTGCCGCCAACAATGTCACGCATTATGTATTAAAATGTATTTGTTCTTGCGTGTCTCTACAAAATGTTTGGTCTATGCAGGAAACGAAAGGTTATTATGCACGTACTCACGCATGTGGAAGGAGAAAAACATGCCTAGTTACAGTTATTCACACACAAACGCAAGTGGCAAAGCTCGCAGCACCGTACTCGCAGTGTTATGGGTCGACACTCTAGACACGCGAGAACACAGTTAAATAAATACATACAGATGCGTGCTTGAAATAACGAGAAAAAATATTACTGTCGCACCTAGAGTATTTTTGCTTACCTGTTTGCGGGCGTTCGAAATATACATTTCTTTCCGCGATTTACTGTTACAGGTGCGGTGCTGCGAGCTTTGCCACTTATGAATAGTGCAAGTGGCAAGGGCGTTTAAGTCAGCCAAGGCCGAGCTGAACCACGGGGACGCCTCCGTGCAGCGTTACATGCACTCAACACTGTGCCCCCCCTAGCCATAGCCAGCGTACTACATCCACCTTGCCTTCGTGATAACCCATGCAGGCTGCAGTCAGCGCGCCCGGCCGCAGTCGGCACTGCTGTGAGCTCTCCTCTTCTCACGTTATTAACAAAACAGTAGTTATTTACTCTCTGTACTGTAGAGAATTGGCGATGCGTAGTACAGGATATCGTGGACAGCAGATATCGGAAGTTGCGTCGCTGGTTTCAGGAAGCAGAAATGTGGCGAACCGCGGATGCTTGGTCTTGTATACAGTTCGGTCCTCCCCTTTCCCGCGTTCAGTTATTTTCACGCGGTGATGCAAATCTCACACGATAAAGGTCATTGCCCCCCCCCCCTTCTCCGGAGGTGTCCTACAGATGTCGCCTGCCACACGCGCCTGTAATGACAGGTGCGTCTGTCTCGCGCGCATGTTCGTGCGTGCAGGGTCGTAAGACTAAACTGCTTTATTTTTTTTAATCAAAATTTGTTTTCGTACAACAGTAATAACAAATTTAATAATGTAAATATTAAAAAAAATACAGAATAATTTGATTTTGAAAAAAAATTATTAAAATTAGAATTTTTTTGATAAAGTTCTACCTTGAATGCACAATCGTGTTAACAGTTAAAAGTGTGATTGCAGGAGGTCTGGCCTATCATGCGAGTAGGGGTTTCACGGAAAATAAGTTTTTTTTCCTAGGAAAATCAATAAAATCTAAGTTGTTGAAATGCATTTATTTAAGTTTTAATACATTTTTTATAATTTTCTTTGGTTACAAGTTTTTGTGAGGGGGAAACAATACGTCTCTAGGTGGCAGGCCTAATTTATTAAATTTTTATTACGATATTTGGTTTGATATAATGGAATTATGATTTGCAGTGACCCTCTAAAGCGAT
Source organism: Clitarchus hookeri (assembly GCA_002778355.1). NCBI lineage: Eukaryota > Metazoa > Arthropoda > Insecta > Phasmatodea > Phasmatidae > Clitarchus > Clitarchus hookeri. The sequence goes on along the minus strand of NQII01005296.1, from coordinate 74,419 downwards.
ATCATTATTAACATTACAATGGCGTTCCGANGCACAATCGTGTTAACAGTTAAAAGTGTGATTGCAGGAGGTCTGGCCTATCATGCGAGTAGGGGTTTCACGGAAAAGAAGTTTTTTTCCTAGGAAAATCAATAAAATCTAAGTTGTTGAAATGCATTTATTTAAGTTTTAATAAATTTTTTATAATTTTCTTTGGTTACAAGTTTTTGTGAGGGGGAAACAATACGTCTCTAGGTGGCAGGCCTAATTTATTAAATTTTTATTACGATATTTGTTTTGATATAATGGAATTATGATTTGCAGTGACCCTCTAAAGCGATATCATTATTAACATTACAATGGCGTTCCGANTTTTGATATAATGGAATTATGATTTGCAGTGACCCTCTAAAGCGATATCATTATTAACATTACAATGGCGTTCCGATACTTTTTAATTTTTTATTAGAATATTTTTTATTAAAATATTTGTTGTTAGAATAATTTTTATTAATATCATTTCTAGGGTTCGGGTTGCTGGCTTGGGGAGGGGGAATATAAACGATGCCGTCAGCCGCATCTGTGACGTCATCCAAGATGGCGGATGGTGCCACGGAGCCACGGGCCTCAGTCCTTGCCACTGAAGCCCCATAAGCCTACTACTGTTATATATTCACCCCGGCCAAACGTTAATGTGACTAACAGAAACATTTCAGTAGCCGCGACAAAACTAATTTTTTGTGATGACTTAAGTTCCCTGGTGACAACTGATACATCTTGTGTTCATAAAAAAAAAAAAAAAAAAAAAAATTGGCAGTGTGAATATCAGCAAAACTCTTAGTGGCAGCCACAGTTATTTTTTAATTTCTGTGAACAAGCGGAATTCGAGCAAACACGACTGACGAATATGATTAAAAAAAAGAGGCTTAGTCGGAAGTTACTAGCGGCAGAGTGGCGTGCCTCATCTCTCGAGATCCGTGTCGGATGTAATTCAGTGAGGATCGTGTGCCCGCGGCTCTTCCCTATGCGATGTAGGCATTCACATTTTAATTAATTTCGCAAGGGAAGATCCGCAGCTGTGGCTAAAAAAGACTTCGCCTTCGCACAGAAGAAGAATATGTGTGTGTGCGTGCGTGTGTGTGTACCTCAGTTCTCTCAGAGAGGGCAGACGTAGCAGAATTATGTCCGCCAGCATTTGGCGTGGTGATTTACCGGGCACTTAATTAAAACGGAAATAAAGGTGGGGATGTATACGTACCGTGCAAGAGAAGAGTCTTGCCCTGGAGAAATGAAATTCGTGTGAAGTTTTCGTTGTAAGTTACAACTTGATTAAAACTCAAGAAGCAGCTGTGTTGATCGTCTTGGTTTATACATCATCAAGTTCTTGGTCGTGTTCGATATTTTTGCTCTGTCGATTCCGGGAAGGATTTTGAAGCTGCCGCAGTTACTCTAATTCTCTGCAGGCAGGTAGGCGCTCTTATATAAACAACAATCGTCGCTGAGAAAATTATGTGAATGGTAAAACATTTATGATAACTTTCCCTTACATGAAAGGGAAGAAAATTACACGCAAGGGAAAAATTACCATGCTGATAAACGGTAAACTTACGGAAGTAACGGGTTATTCCATAACATTGTAGGAAAAAAATCTTACAAAAATGTTAGAAATTAACTCTTAAGTGAGAAAATATTCTTCACGCCATATAGGAAACCCACAGAAAAGTAACTAGAGAGGAAAATAATTAACTCGTACCACGTTTCGCATGTGGGAATCGTGCCGGACGACACTGCTGGTCAACAGGTTTTCTCGGGGATCTCCCGTTTCCCCCACCCTTTCACTCCGGTGCTGCCTCATACTCACTTCGCTTCACCCTCGGTGGCTCTCAAGACCCCGATGTTAAGAGCTACCCAAATATCACCATTCCATATTCTATTCTTCAAGCATCTAATGGCCAGCTAAAATTTAAGGTTAAAATTATTGAAGTGTTGCGTGTGACATTCGGCCACTAACGGCTCACTCGGAAGTCGAAACAAAGCTTAAAAAATACATACGGAAAGTGGTCGATGAATACCTGCGGCTACCAAGGCATAAATAACATAATTCTGCAATATAAAAATACAACGCAAAGATTGCATGAAAAATCAAAGAGTAATAGTGGTTTCTTCACACTTTTTGAACCAAACCTTTGAAAAATAACCTCTGTACGATATACTTGTGTTTTTCCTAAATATGGCATGTGCCGCAAGCGTTTTATACATTGAGTTAACAAAAAAAGTTCCTTATTTTTGGTTAAATTCAACTTTATAATAACGTTTCATTTATAATTAATATGAATAGAAATAGAGAGATAATATGTTTGTTGGTAATGCCTAGTAAGAAATAGTTCTTATTCAAAATGTTATTACACTGAGTGCGCACGAATGCGGTGCATGGTCCCTTTGGTGTAATTCTTTAGACTTGGGTTAAGATTTGTTTGCATGAGGTGGATAAATATCATGGAAGCAAAACTTGAGCAGGGCTTCAGAAAAGTTGGAAGTAACCGTGAATGGACTATAAATATGATTTCTCGAGGTTCGGGCGCCGCTAACGAGTGGTGTATCGGCATTGATAGCGTTGCACTGGAGATGTCCCTCCCGCTGACGCCACGGGTACATATTTCGTCGTATTCACTGCGTTCACTCTACAAGACGAAAACAAGCGCAATAAAAAAAAAATTCAGCTTTTATCGAGACACGTGTGTTTCTGTGCATGAAGTCCGTGCTGCGGTTGCAAGGTGTAAGTAAGTGCATGCGCGGTGCAATGTGGACGGTGTGATTGATGTGTACGCTTCTCAGTCCTTGGCATTCGCGTCGAACACTACCCTGGAGATCCCCTCTCGGTGTCAATTGTATTCACTTCATCAACTGTGACATGTTTAGTGCTATGTTACATTACAAATGCAGCGAATACTTACAGCAAATACTAATTATTAATAGTATATAAATTGATATATTATATAAATATAATATAATTTGTTATTTTTTATTATTTTTGTATATTTATATGTGTGTGTGTGACACCCTTTAAATAGTCTTCGCTGTTGACTGGCATAATAAGCTGCAATAAATAAATACAAATAATTAGTAATTATTATTAGTATCATTTTAGAATAATACGTTGTGTAAATGTGATGCTTGAGCAGAGCATTAGAAAACTCCAATTTAGGGCAGTTACAGAATTCTGAATGCGTAAATTATGGAACTGTATCAAAACAAATAGTATGGGTTTGACTGGAAGAAATGTAATTAACATAAAACTTCATAATTTACATCAGCCCTGTCATTTCGCATAAAGTTAACTCCTTCATTATTATCATTTTTTATTTTTCTAAAAAAAATGTCATGGAAATTTTTTTTAAGTGTCGATAGTTAAAGATCCAACTGAATTTAACCAGCAATGTGCTAAATACAATTATATATTTACAGCTACTGGCAAACTTATATTTTAAATATTTCCTGTATATAAATCATTCAGGTTTTCGTATTGGACACAGGACATACACATTGTTAAAGGACATTTTACAAAGTCATGGACAGGTCGAAAATAACCGTGCTATTTTTACAAAGGTGTTTGTCACAATCAGATACTCAGTCCTGCTATGGACACCCCTTCTGATATAGGTCTTTCTAGTAGTTCACGTGAGTTGGTTTCGACTGTCGTTACCAGCAAGTTTCAATGCACACATCCGAAGGAGACGTAACGTCAACATAGGCACTTGTTACAGCTCTAATCTCACACGGCTCCGACCTGGTGTCCTCGCTATTCTATCGAAATACCACTCTGTAAATTTCATGTAACCAATAGAATCCTTGTCGGTCGTTCTACAATTCTGTAACAATGTCATGTCTTTAATGAAATGACGGCTGGGGGAAGAGCCCTCTTCTGTATGACAACATACTGTCAGTGATTCGTCGTGCTTGTAATTCGTCGTGCTTTAAATGCTTTTTAAATAGGCGGAATAATTATATAAACACATGTCATTTTTTTTACTGTTTTTGTAGTTTATTGCAGTATGTACAGCTCAGTTTAAGATAACTAAATTGAACAATTACAATAAGCAACCGAGGGCTTTTTAATAGAATCTTTCTTAGTATTTGTTTTAAAAAACCATAACATTTTATTGTTTATAGACATTGCTTGGGCTTGTGTAACTGTACAAAGTATGTGGTAAACTGGCTACAGGCCGAACACGTCGTGTATTAGTGAATAAATATATATTGTAACCATATTCAGTAAAACAACTGCGCAGCGTGTGGCAGCAAAATATATATATTTTTTTTGTTTTGGTTTATCCATCCGTGCATGCATGCTGTGCAAATACAAATTACTATATCACTGATTTAAGTTCCAAGCCGCAAATAAACCCCAAGTAAATATGGCAAACTAATGTACAGACGATTTTTGCATCTAACACACTTGCATTTCGTGAATGTGTAACGCCCGTTATTAAGCAGGCGAAGTTTAATAGCTTCTATCCATAACACTCATAGCAGCATCGTAATTTTCAAATTGTATCTCTCTCGNTGTGTGTGACACCCTTTAAATAGTCTTCGCTGTTGACTGGCATAATAAGCTGCAATAAATAAATACAAATAATTAGTCATTATTATTAGTATCATCTTAGAATAATACGTTGTGTAAATGTGATGCTTGAGCAGAGCATTAGAAACCTCCAATTTAGGGCAGTTACAGAATTCTAAATGCGGAAATTATGGAACTGTATCAAAACAAATAGTATTGGTTTAACTGGAAGAAATGTAATTAACATAAAACTTTATAATTTACATTAGCCCTGTCATTTCGCATAAAGTTAACTCCTTCATTATTATCATTTTTTATTTTTCTAAAAAAAAAAAATGATATGAAAAAATATTTTACGTGTCGATAGTTAAAGATCCAACTGAATTTAACCAGCAATGTGCTAACTACAATTATGTATTTACAGCTACTGGCAAACTTATATTTTAAATATTTCCTGTATGTAAATCATTCAGGTTTTCGTATTGGACACAGGACATACACATTGTTAAAGGACATTTTACAAAGTCATGGACAAGTCGAAAATAACCGTGCTATTTTTACAAAGGTATTTGTCACAATCAGATACTCAGTGATTCGTCGTGATTGTAATTCGTCGTGCTTTGAATGCTCTTTAAATAGGCGGAATAATTACATAAGCACATGTATTTTTTAATACTGTTTTTATAGTTTATTGCAGTATGTACAGCTCAGTTTAAGATAACTAAATTGAACAATTACAATAAGCAACCGAGGGCTTTTTAATAGAATCGTTGTTAGCATTTGTTTTAAAAAACCATAACATTTTATTGTTTATAGACATTGCTTGGGCTTGTGTAACTGTACAAAGTATGTGGTAAACTGGCTAGAAGCCGAACACTTCGTGTATTAGTGAATAAATATATATTGTAACCATATTCAGTAAAACAACTGCGCAGCGTGTGGCAACAAAATATATATATTTTTTTTGTTTTGGTTTATCCATCCGTGCATGCGTGCTGTGCAAATACAAATTACTATATCACTGATTTAAGTTCCAAGCCGTAAATAAACCCCAAGTAAATATGGAAAACTAATGTACAGACGATTTTTGCATCTAACACACTTGCATTTCGTGAATGTGTAACGCCCGTTACTAAGCAGGCGAAGTTTAATAGCTTTTATCCATAACACTCATAGCAGCATCGTAATTTTCAAATTGTATCTCTCTCGAAGTAAAAAAAAAATTGAACTAGAATGATGTTCTATACTAGCAAAGCTCAAAGCTCCCTTGCATCGATGTGTACATTTAATATTCTACTGACATTCTTCCTTGCTGCATGATCATCTCTAAACCAGCTTAAAATATAATAGCATATCAAGGACAGGGTGTTCGATACGTACCAAAGGCTTTCATATTTATATCCCCGAAGGTGCTGTGTTGGTTTTTTCCGAAAACACACTTCGCATCGACCAAACAGCTGAACGTCAGCGTCAACAGCTTGTAACGACACCAACGACTACAAGTATAGTATACGTGTACGTGTGAGGATGGAGATAATTAGGCCCCGCGTATGGTGCCGGACGTTGTAACTCAGACACTACTACGTGTCAGAGATGTAGAGTTGTAGAGATTGAATGCCGTGTAGAGACACAGGGTATAACAGATGGAAATAACGGATGTGTTTGACAGATGAACACTCACAAATAGCACAACAAAATTCAATTGCAAAACAACACGAAATATCACTAGGAAAAAATATATCTACTGGCGCTGGAAATAATTTACTCAGCAGAGACACTATAAGGAAATACGAAATTTAATTAGAATTCTTGTAATCAAACTAATTTTTTCTGACAGGAAAGTTTAATCAATAGGGTTTTAACAAAGCAATCTGTTCAGAAAAGATACGTATTTGTCGCTATAGTTTGAAACACTTGTTTTGCAGGAGGATAAATATCGTAAACAGGGGGGTACTTACAGCGATTTTCGTTGACTCGCACTTTTCAACGACCACATTTATCTTTCAATATCCAAATTTATGAATCGGCAACAAAACATCGACTTTCATATCTGCACTGAAAAAAAATTACACTGAAATGTTCGATACATTTAAAAAAAATTAGAATGGACACAGCTGCTTACAATGAGAATAACATGACAACTAGGGAAAACGCTGTCGATGGTAGAGTGAAAGAAAATTCCGCAAGTGCAAATCATCCTGGATACTAGCGGCATAATAACCATCATCATTGTGATATAAAAGTCCACTGGTTGATATTCACCCATAATTTTAATCCCAGGCTAGGTTTATGACCATTATCTATTCTTTCTGCTTACGATAACCTTTACTTGAGTTGCCGGATTACTATGGTTCACCCTATTCAGAGTTTTTGTTTCATGATGAAATAATTCATAAGTAATCACAGCGGTTAATTGCCTTTCCCTTTTAGACATACATATTCTTCCAGTATTGAACATAATTGGAAAGGGGCAAACATTTCTTCCGTGCTCACGTTACGCAGATTTAATAAATGTTTACTAGTTCTACTGCTTGTTGATTTTACATATCAGTTAGTAAACATTTCTGTGGGTTCATCTACAGGCAAGAGTGATTTTTTTTTCTGTTGTGTGTATTTAAAACACCCACTTTGTNCATTTATTTTTCAATATCCAAATTTATGAATGGACAACAAAACATCGACTTTCATATCTGCACTGAAAAAAAAATTACACTGAAATGTTCGATACATTTTTAAAAAATTAGAATGGATACAGCTGCTTACAATGAGACTAACATGACAACTAGGGAAAACGCTGTCGATGGTAGAATGAGAGAAAATTCCGCAAGAGCAAATCATCCTAGATACTAGCAGTATAATAACCATCATCATTGTGATATAAAAGTCCACTGGTTGATATTCACCCATAATTTTAATCCCAGGCTAGGTTTATGACCATTATCTATTCTTTCTGCTTACGATAACCTTTACTTGAGTTGCCGGATTACTATGGTTCACCCTATTCAGAGTTTTTGTTTCATGATGAAATAATTCATAAGTAATCACAGCGGTTAATTGCCTTTCCCTTTTAGATATACATATTCTTCCAGTATTGAACAGAATTGGAAAGGGGCAAACATTTCTTCCGTGCTCACGTTACGCAGATTTAATAAATGTATACTAGTTCTACTGCTTGTTGATTTTACATATCAGTTACTAACATTTCTGTGGGTTCATCTACAGGCAAGAGTGATTTTTTTTTCTGTTGTGTGTATTTAAAACACCCACTTTGTCCGTTTACTTCTTTATTACTTTTAATGCGTGGCTTGTGTAAGCATAACTTCGTAAATATAATTAAAATTTGACAGTGCACATTAAAATTTAAAAAGTAAATTTATTCATTTCTTTTTACTTTGCCAGGGAATAAACGCCCATGGAATAACAGCTACAAGTGTTAAGGATAACACTGATAAATTTATGTAGTTTTGATTGTTTCGAATCGCCCTGGTGCATAGCTAGAAAGATTTTTTAAGCAAACACTACAGAGTTTTGTATATAAGAAAAAGTATATAGTATGTAAGAAAATGTATTTGCTGATAAATTATATTTTTGGATGAGATGAAGCAGTTTTTGTATTTTTAGCAGAATGTATACTATAGTATGTATACTATACTTTCTTGGGTCAAAAAAGTCTGCTAAAATAAGATATATTGTTAAATATTTCTAGGAATTTTTTTGGAATTATATCGGTCCAAGGTCATCCAATATCACGGGCGTAGGGTCATGGTCATGGGTGAAGGTTATTAAAAAACAGTGATAAAATACGTGTGTTGGTAACGCCTGGTAAGAAATAGTTCTTTTGCAAAATATTACAATGAGTGAGCACGAATATGGTGCGTTGTCCCTTTGGTGTAATTTTTTACTTGTTTGAGCTTTGTTTGCACGAGGCGGAGGACTCTTCTGAAGGCAGATCGTTAGCAAGGCTTCAGAAAAGTTCAAAGGAACCGTGAATGGACCATAGTTTAACTTTTGAGTGGTCGAACATTTTGTATTTTAAATGGAGGCTGTATGGATGAGTGGCTTGTTTGCTTCAGGTCGACTAGGATGTGATCGGCAGAGTGGACTATTTAAGCCTTTGACCGGCTGAATTCGGTAAGCACGAAGTTTCATTCAGACCTGAATTTTTCGTTTTCGAATCCCAGATAGCAGTTTTATTCTAATATAGTTACAGATAAACTTAAAGTACGAAATAACATAATACTAGTAAAAAAAATAATGACGGTATTACCCCCATTCGATCCAAAATCACATTGCTTTCACACATGCTGTTATGTGCATGATTCAGTTTTTATGATGGTATATATTTAGTGAGATAGTATATTAAGGACAATAACAAAAAAAATTATTTTACGCCTTAACGAGTCTCTTTTTAACTAGTAGATATTAGAATTGTGAGATATTCGGGTAAATAAAAAAGTTATATATTTTGCATAATCACTTTTCATGGTCACAATATATTTGTTTTGGAGAAATAAATACGAGTAAGAGGCGTACAAGAAAGTATCGTGAGAACATAGAAGTTATCTACGGGATTAATTTTAAAAACTGAAAGGCGTCCTATGACAAAAAGCCACTCGATACCCACTGACGTTCGTTTCAAAGGCACCAGTCTTTGATGTTATTACAGTGTTAACCCTTCGGGTTCTCACTAAATCCTGTTACACATATGGTGAAAATGGTTATCACTTTTCCTATAACATGACGAATAGCTGACGTTTGTCTGTTTGTTGAAAACGGTATGCAAGCGATGACCCTGCTCATGTAAAGGTTTTTCTTTTTGGTTCAAGTCGAGGTTATGAGGAGGTCAAAGTAGTCCCATCTGACTGTCTTTAAACCACGACGAAATTTACCTTGATTTTTGATAGTGTTGGCTAAGGAAAGGGCATATTCCAAACAGTTTCCATAGTAGATCGTGCATGTTGTTGTCCAAAATGCCTTGGTACATGCCAAAGTTCATCAATCCATCGATTTAATCTTACAGTAGAAGCCTAAACCAAGATAATTGATCTTAAACTGTTACACTGCCACCAATAAATTTCACTATTTACTAAACACAAAATAATGTTGGCCAGGCATCCGTCAGTGTACACACGCCCATCCGCGAGTGCCAGATCCTATACCATGTTCTATTCACTCCGGGAGACTTTCCTCTGCCACACAGTCCACCGACGGTTTTTTTTTTGCATCATACCAAACGGCTTCATGAATCGGCTTATGTGATTAGAGGCTTCTTGGCAGTGGCACGAACATTAAAAGCTACAGCTATCCACTGTACCTGAATTTTGTATCTTAACTGGAACGGAAGTCCTCTGCAATCGTTGGCACGTCTATCTGACGATTTTTTCCATAATACACTTCAAGTTTACTTGTCCAGATTAATTAGTTTATTGGGTCTACCAGAGCTATGACAGTGCTTCCTTAACGTTTCAACTTGACAATTACATCGCTAATGGTATACCGAGACACGTTAACTGCTGATGAATTTTCCTGTCACAAAGCCTGTATTTTTGGGTAATCATGCCCATTTCACACGCACGCAACAATCACCATTGGCTCATCATTACAACAAGACCTGTATTGTGTTCAAGCATTTGTGACTGTCCATATAGCACACATATATCCAATTAATATCTGACGGATTTCACTCTCAGATATTCAGGATATCCAAAGACATCCAAGATTAGCCAAGTTGCATTCACAAGACTACCGAATTATATCCAAATGTCCGCCCAATACCCAAAATGTGATATTGATGTTATGGATGACCTATGTATATCTTTATATGTAGTCACGTACCTTAAATATTGTCCATTGGTGGTATTGTAGTATCTAATGGATATCCAGTAAGTGGTACAAATCGGTATCTACCACGGGATATCCAAAGAATACACATTCTAGAGTCACTGTAGGACTTAGATGACTTTTAGATACTGTGGATATAATTAGGATATCAGGTGGATATCCTGTACTATGTGAATGGTTATACGTAGTACAGTGAATAAATTCGTGGACTAATGGCGCTCCGAGTGAATGCAGCCACGCACCACAGCGACGGTCAGTGGATTGATAGGATAGTGTCTCCATGATGCACTACAGCGACAGATTGAAGCAGGGCAATTTCACATGTATATGGTACAGTACAAGCGGAGTGACGGCCTCAGTTGTGATGAGTAGTTGAATGGGAGCGGCGGAACACGAGAATGTCGCAGTTTGAGCAACGGGCAAAAGTCAAGTTCTGCCAAAAGATAGACAAAACCGCTAGCAAAATAAATTCGGTGATGAAATACGTGCATGGCGACGATGCCATGGACATCAGTGCTGTGTTTCAAGTGGCACTAACGCTTTCCATAAGGGGCGAAATTTTGGTGGATAACGAAAGAGTCAAACTGACGAAAAGATTGAAGAAGTTGCTACAATTGTGAATGTCAAATGCACACAAACGGTAGACGATTTCGCATCAGCTGTGCGGATTAGCCATGGAACGTGCCACAAAATTCTACCTGACGACCTGAGCATTCCACATGTTACAAAGCACGGAGTGCCACGCATCCTTGCGCAAAACCAGCGTGACGATCGCATGACAAGTTGCAGTGACTTAATGAGTAGTTCTTACGACGTTGGGGCATTTTTCAACTGGATTTTAACAGCGGACGAAACATGGCGTTTCTGAAGCAACAATCAGCCATCTGGAAATCACCATTATCGTCTCTACGAAAAAAAAAACCCGCATGACAGGTCAAAAGGCAAGGTGATGATTGAACTGTTTTTTTTAATTCATTGGGCGTTACTCACACGGAATTCATCCCACAAGGAGCAACTGTTAACAAGACCCGATGCGTGGAGATCGTTCGCCGTCTACGCGATGCAATTCGTCGCAGGCGTCCTGATCTGTGGAGTGGGAAGAATGCCTGTTGCTACATGACTACACTCCTGCATATTGTTCTGTGTTTGTCCAAAAGGAAATGGCAAGGCAACAGGTCACCGTGTCGCCACACCTTTCATACTCACCTAATATTACACCATGCGATCTCTTTCTCCCCCCCCCCCTCTTGAAAGCACAAACACATGTCCTTAGATTTCATTCGGTCGAGGAGATAATCTATGCCACAAGANACCATGCGATCTCTTTCTCCCCCCCCCCTCTTGAAAGCACAAACACATGTCCTTAGATTTCATTCGGTCGAGGAGATAATCTATGCCACAAGAGAAGCCGTACTTCACACGCCAAACTGTTAACATCGCCCTTTACTACCACGCTGTGCGACTTACGTTTTTCGAACATTTTCACGCGCGGAGCAGCTCTCGCTCAACTGCACTCGGCCGCCGTCACTGCTGCATTGAACCTCACCCCTTCCTGCAGCGGCAATGGACTCTTCACTATTCGCCCGACGCATTTTGGTCTTCTGCGCATTATTTTCTCATTTGTATTTCACTAAACAGCAACGTTGGTAGACATACATAGCAAGCAGACAACGGTGACTACTTCGAAGGATGATAGGCTTCTGTTTGAGTGGACGCCGCGGTGGGTGGCAGCCTCCACTCAGAGTGTCAGTCCACGAAGTTATTAATTGTGGTATGACATCCTACTGGACAAGTTCAATAAGAGCGAATGTTATTCATAAATTTTATTCTACAAAAACCAAGGACATCTATATAACAAATACGCGCAAAACTGGTTTATGTTCAACAATTAAAAAAACGCACAAAAACTTTTCTTTCCTTAATAAACAAACACTATTAAAAAAAACAATGATATTGTTGAACGTAAATTATTTATACCTACAAATGAGTTTATTTTCTATTTGTGCATTCGAAAAACAGGAAAACTGTGATGATGACACGTGACATATGTGTACCTGTTGAGCAGTGTTTGGTGTTAATATGACATATTTTCCGTAACCCAACGCTTGTGAATTTTACTCCAGATCGAATAAACGTGTGTAAAGGAAATGAAATCCTATAGTAGATGTACGACAGTACTAAAGTTGTGAAAATGGATTCTGATTGAAGAATACTACATANGGAAATGAAATCCTATAGTAGATGTACGACAGTACTAAAGTTGTGAAAATGGATTCTGATTGAAGAATACTACATACAAATATCGCATGTCCCCTGAGTCTTTGCTCGAGCGAACGACGAATGTTAAAAGAACCAAAGAAAAAAATGGGAAAGGAAAAGATTGGAAGAAATATGACAAAAAGAACGCACCAAAAGAAAGAGTGCCATAAAGTGGAAAAATATATTTCTTTCTAAAAGTTTTTGCACAACGCATAACATTTTAATGTCGGCTTTCCCATACCCGTGGTCGAGTTCGGAACAGCCAGCCATTGACGTGATACATAACTTTTACACCACAGACTTCAGAAAATACTTTTATTCTCTTTTTCAGGGTATAATAAATTAAATATTACTGTAACCAGACATACATTCACAACAATGCTTTTCGTTGTTTGAGAATTCAAAAATTCAAATTTCGAAAATAAATAAAACCCTAGAATGATTGTTAGATACTATTCTAGATTCGGTTCAGATTATTAAATTCCAAAGGTTACGGAAAAAAAGTTTTGATAAATAAGCTTAGCTATTTCCCCCACCCCCCATTTTATTATTTTTACAAACATTACTTTTTTAATTTACCGCATGATACTGACATATTTGAAATATTTAAACAAAAACAAAAGAATCTTGTTGGATAGGCAACTAAATATTTCGTTGCTGGAAGTACATACAGTCTCTTGTCAACTGCTGCCGGCAGAAATGATCTGAAATTTTAGTAACAGGCATTCTTGACTTACACGTGTACTTCTTCCAAAAACGACCTTTTTTCAAACACATCCTTTACACTTTGCACTGCAATAAAACTTACTGTTTACTGTGTCAAAGTAACTGTGCATAACGAAACAAATGAGAACTTACTGAATCTGTGACTGTGTGGCAGAGTCACTAAGTCAGTAAAACATAGAGCTAATATCATTCTGTTTAGTTGGTCAAAATATGAAATTTATTAACTATGTCAGAACATGTAAACTGAAAATATAACAACAAATTGAACCAGCTGATTTCAGTTGTTACCTCCGGCTACCCTGCTTAATTGTTATATCTTGTACATTCGCTGTTTGCGCGCATGCGTGTATCTCAGCAAATAAATGTCCTGGTAATACAACTTTCTGCAAGAGAAAATAAAAAAAATAGTTATCTAAGCCTGTACAGTTTTGTTTTTAAATATAAATTTTTTCTAAGAGAAAAAATAGTGAAAATGGCCCAAGCTCGCATTTTTAGAGCTTTCGTGCGCAGTTTCCTTAATAAGTAGAAGAAAAATAAAACAGACGGTCGTAGTTTAATCTATGGGCTTTCATCGTTTGTGATAAGATTCCACTGTTACAGATCTTAATTTGCACAGGAAAGCGTAACAGCTGACGTACTGCACGCAGGTTCAGCGCCTTGCGCGTAGGGGCGACGGAGCTCTGGTAGTGCTTATTTTCGCCCCTATCGCTGTGCCTAGAAAGCGAAATAGAAAATCTCGGGGCCATGTACTCTTAAGGCTCCCAAGCTGTTTTGGCCATTCTAGCACAGAGACGAGGGAGCGATAAGGGCGATACTTACCCACGTACTTGCCGTCCAAGCACATCTACACACATGGTGCTGAAATGGCGTGCAGTGTTCCCGATGTACCACTGGAACTATGGCACTTCAATGGAACTATGGTACTTCAATATTTAGCCCTATCATTTTATTAGTGCAAAGTCTGTAGCGAAGTTCAGTACGTGTCTCTATAGAAGTTTTGAGTGAGTGAGTGAAGAGATTTGGGCGGCTCTTAACAGCGAGGTCTTGAGAGCCTATGAGGGTGAATTGATGTGAGTATGGAGCGGCGCTGGAATGAAGGGGCGGGAATGAAAGGGTGGCGGAAATGGAAGGTCCCTGAGAAAACCCGCCGAAAAACGGCATCGTCCGGCACGATTTCCACTTTTCCGGTGACCCGGCAGGGGATTGAACCCGGTTCGCCTTGGTGGGAAGCGAGTAAGCTAACGGCTCAGCCACAGTGTCCCCCCCCCCTAATTTTGAGTGTTTCCGATCACTACATTTCGCGATGAGGGAACGTAAAAAGGCAGTTTTTAGCTTTGCTGGAGAGCTCGGAAATAGTGTTTGTAATGTACGTGGTGTGTTGAAAGTAGTCTTCGTATACTCCATTTCATATAAGTTCACTAACTTCTGACTCTTCTAGAAATGTAGCACCGACCATGTACCCTTCCGCCACAGCTATTCTATATATAAAGAAAACGAAGTGTGTAAACACATGCTATGATCAATGTAGGTTAACAAATGTTAGTGTGTTAACAAATGCTATGATCAATGCAGTTTACTTTATTTTTGTAATGGCCAAGTTATACTGCTGGGGCTCTGTTTATTTTTTTTTTTTTTTGCTTGCGGGTGGAATTGGGAGAGACTTTAGTTTAACGTATTTCATGAGACGGCATTGTTTTGCAGAAGTTCTTATGACACGGTATAATTTTGAATTACATACGTATTGTTGTTTTAATGGGCCAGTAGAAAATTTCGTTCGTACGGAAGTAACACTCAAATTATTACAACCTGTAAAGTTTTAACATCGCCGAAAGAAAAAAAAAACGTGATAAATATAATGTTGTTCGTACCGACGCAAATGATAAACACATTCCGTAGTACGTAAATATTTCTGGCGAATTTAACCTTACACTTCTTGTTGGATTTTCCATATAATAAACGTGTAATTTTTACTCTACAAAACCGCGTTGAAATAGTGGTTTTCTAGACCACCTACATAAAAAAATTCTAATAACCGTATCAAAATACATTATTTACAGAACACTTTGACTTACAGTTCGTAATTCCTATTTTCAACTCCTGAACACACGTTCTGTGGCAATCGTTGGACACGTTTGTCTGCCGCTGATACGAAAACACTTTCCGAATCATTCAATAAATGCGATGCTTCCTCGGTTTCCCGAAACTAATAAACTGCGGAGCGTAAACACTCATTGGCACTTCATGACATGATGGTACCGAAAATGGCAGACCAAGCCATACACGTGTTGATAATATTACATTTAGCACAAGAAAAATCACTACAAAGACACCCTACAACAAACTATGCTTAATGAAATTAAAGGCAAAAGTCATTGACTACAGATAAAATATTCCGATAACACCAAGTAAGGTACTCGCATAAACGTGGCGGGTAAATATCACATGTACAATGGCGTTCACAGAGCTGGACCGTTACTGTCTGTATGCTCCGCCATAGTTACTAAATTTTTTTTACCAGTTCAATAAAAGAAAAAAAAATGTAATTTTTTTAATACCATAATTTAAACCGCAAATGATATATTTATAATATAAGTTTTGAATTACAACCCTTAGTTCTAAGCACTGTTTTCTTCCATGTTGATCATCGATATCGCGAACATAACAACATACATCCCGCAAAACAAATCATCAACTGAAAAAATACTTTGCAAANGCAAAACAAATCATCAACTGAAAAAATACTTTGCAAACGAGAGCACCTACTGTTTACATAGTGTGTAGGTTGGTCACACTGTCTGTAAAGTTTTGATGTACTTGTATGAAAT
The DNA here is from genome assembly GCA_002778355.1 of Clitarchus hookeri. Classification (NCBI taxonomy): domain Eukaryota; kingdom Metazoa; phylum Arthropoda; class Insecta; order Phasmatodea; family Phasmatidae; genus Clitarchus; species Clitarchus hookeri. The sequence goes on along the minus strand of NQII01005296.1, from coordinate 58,228 downwards.
GCAGTATACATACCTCAACCTCAGTGTTCTTTTCGTAGAATAGTACCTACATACGACGCACTTGAAGTAGTTTTGTGGGAACACGCGTATTTCAAACACACTGCAACGCAGTTCAAGCCACAGATACATAATCCGCTTAACCAACAATGGAAAAATGTTAAGTCACTGTTTAGCCGACGTATTTGAATACGTAATAACTAATTTTTTTCCCTTGAAACAATCGTTTTTTCTTCTTCCGCCGTGTATCGATAGTGTAGCCAACACGACTGAGACAGATTGTTTATTTATTTATTTATTCATTCATTCATTCATTTATTTCGCTGTATTTAATTATTGCTTCATGACGTTGACTTTTATTAATTTTGTACTCAATTTTTTTTCGCGCCTCTCTGAATATTTGCAGCTTTTTAATGTTTATTTAATCTTTTACTATGAACTGGGTTTTGGAACAGTAATTCACCAAGCCTTGCATATAAATATATATATGTCTATATATATATATATATATATACATATATATATATATCCTATATCTTTGCGTTGGGACGAGGAGCTGTAGCGACATCTACTCAGAAATACTTTCGAACACAAATTTAATAATTCGGTAATTAAAAAAAAAACTGATTGATTTATACGGCCAATTTTTTGAAGAATGTTTGGAGCACAATGCTGTGTTTTCGGCTAACACGTAGTTAAGGTGATATAATTGAAACTAAGAAGGCAAGAAGACTGGTCACACTGCAAAGAAATAGCTGCTTCATCGAGATATACACTTTATGACTAAGCATTTTTGACAATTACTTTATCATTTCGAGATGGATATCGAGCACGTTATAATTGTTACTCGTCGCCGTCTTGTAGTTAAATTTATTGTATCAACGAATGATAATATTCTCAGATTACTTAATATTTGACTGCAATTTCTGTAAAACAACGAAGATATTTTAATTTCTGGACTTAATATCAAACTTATCATTTAAACCACTCGTGTATTTATGCGAGACAGACAACATATCTATAATTACACATTTAGTGCATCACAATTTGTCAGTATAGGAGTTTTGGAACTACCACCGCGAGTTTATTATTGTGACTAATTTCCTTATGATTCCGTTCATTATCTATTTACTAAACCTATTTAGCATTCCAGAAAGTTTTTTGATTTATTGTGATTTTTGGTATCGTGCGTTTATAAATACATTTTTAATACTACACAATAATTTTGGGACTTGAATTCCACGTTACAACTCGTGAAAATAATTTAATATATTTTTTGTATCAGTCAAAGGAACCTTCTCTCTCCAAGCCACACTACATAACTATAGGCTGTTCACGGTAAAGTGAGTACTTTTGAGACCCTAGTTACTTTTTTACTTTCAGCCATTTTTTATTATTTAACCACCTTTTTAAATAAATACTGTCATGTAAGCAATAAAAAACAGTATGAATATTCCACCGGACTCAAAGTTAACGTCTAAGGCTAAAATAAAATACATTTATTGACTATTATTCCAAATGAGAGGGCTTTCAAAAGTGCTCACTTTACCGTGAATAGCATATAGATAGTTGAGCAAAGCGCTGCTTCTGAAAGTGGAAAAGCAAAAGTTTTGCATCTACACAAGTTGAGCCATTTCCGGTGTTTCTGAGTAGCTGATACTATCAATGTTATTCACTGATTTGCGTATAGAAAGTGCTAGGTTTCATGATAGCTTTAATAAAATATCCACGGTTTTTGTTAAACATTTATTAGCAGGTGATTATTGGAAATCAGGTAATGGTAAAATGTAGTCTATTCAATAATGACTAATGAACATCAGCTTAAAGGCAAATCACTAGAATGACTCATACACGATTATCGCAATTAAGTCCTGCTGGATTTACAATGCCCCGACGAGCTCGTCCCGACAGCCCGACACGACGTCTCAGCACGACCATTTCCACCACCAAAAATTATCTCAGTGTTTACAATACCCCGACAGTTTACATTCGACAGGTGTTGCGTGGCTTTCGGCAAATTCTAGAATGGCCAGTAACTTGCTATACATTATTTTCGGAGTGCAAAGAAATCACAAAACACTGTACACAATTTTGTTTTAACAACAGTGTAAGCAAAATATTTTTGGATTTAGGCGCAAAGTTTTTTTCCATGATAATATTTATTTCCGTTAACTCAACAGCCACTTCTATTTCTGTTATAACACTGTAAAAAATTTCCTAGTTAATTTCCTAAACTGCAATGGAAGTTTTAAACCCATACATTGTATGGGATATTTACCATACATCATGCTGCAAGTATAGAAAAGTTACTATATGCAGCTGCGAATTTCCCTATGCATTTGACTTTTTCCTAAGCAAATGTAGGGACGCTACCATGGATGCATAGAAAAAAAATTTGCCATTCGCGCGTTCTTACTATACGTATACACTAATGTGGCAAATTTCAGAATAATTTATCAGAGTGAAGATAACCAGGATGCACGTATAAGTAAAATATCTTTAGAGTGAAATTTACCATAGTAGTGAAATCCGCACGAGATTTTGTAGTGTTGTTTATGTGTTTTTTTCTGTTACCCAGTGAATCCAACACCGAATAAAGTATAAACAGAGTCTTCTTTTGTCGGGCTTTCGGGGATGTGATTTTGTCGGGGTGACCTTGCTTCTGATTGGTTCTTGAAACATTTTCGTCGGTGTCGGGGCTGGGATGTCGGACTGTCGGGTTGTTGTAAATCCGGCATCATATGACATTTGCGTAAATTTCGAAGTAAGACCAATTCTAGTTAGTAAAGTTATGCAGATTTTGCGAATGAGGCATGAAGCTTATACCGACACCAAAGGAAAAATCTTGAACTTACGACATATTTCGAAGTACATTGCCTAGCCAGTTACACCCAGCAAGGAGTTTGAGTAATTTTTTTTTTTGCTGACAGCAAAATCATTTTAGCACATAGTCCATAAAATCATACGAGTGAACGCGGTTCAATCAGTCTCCTGGGAGATAATGAAGATTTACGAGCAACAAGGCACGTATAAAAAAATATAGGCCTACTGGACGTCATTTCAGGCGATTGTAAAAATTACAGCTCGTCGTGAAGTGCAGATATTCATTAAAAATATGATCGACCTTAATTCGCGACAGGCGAGTACAGGCGTAGACATTGAATTTGTTGCGGTGGAATAATTACAAACAGCTACCATTATTTCGTAATAAAAATTCATTTTTTAATGTACGCGATGAAATTCACGTTCATCAGACACGAGATAAATTGCATAGCAGGAGATCAGGATTAAAAAGGTTGAGGGGTGACTCTGACTAGGTATAAACTTCCGTAAAAAAAGTGAAAAGAGAAGTGATTAACGAGTGACCCAGTTTTCCAGTAATCACGCATGAGTATACAAGGGAGCAAGAGAATATTTTTGAAGTTCAGAGTGTTAAATGTTTGTTTAAAGAATAAAAATGTTCCATTCTAAAAGTAAGTATCAATCGGTGAAGGCCTGATATCATTTAATAATATTGTTTGCGGGAGGATGGAAGACAGTCTTCGGGAATTACAAGAAAAGGAAAATATCTTTATTTTCTAAAGCTTAGAACCAGGAAAGATCTATTAAGGCTCCCGCCTACCTGGAGCTATTTTCGGCGTTTGAGGCAGAGAAGCGTGAGAAAAGACTATAATAAATAAATAAGTAAATAAAGGCGACACTGCCATGCGTATGAAGTGCGCCATCGCCACTAAGATCGAGGCTCCTGAACTGGCGTGCAGTATTCTCGTCGTGCTGCGTGTACTATTGGACTTTCAGCCACGACCTTATAATTTTATTGGTGGAATGTCTGTAACAATGTCCAACACAGGCCCCTTGAGTACTTTCGTGTGTATCTGAAGCTTACATTTCGAAACACATAAAAAAAACTTTTTATCAATATTGGAGTGCTCTGAAATGGTGTTTCTAATGTGCACTCAGCGGCCTTAGTCTGAAGTGTACGTTATTTTCGAAGATCAGGACATTGGCCGCACGTTTAATTGTTTAGTAGAAAAACGAGTATTTCAAGCAATGTGCACCGCAGTTCACGCGCAAGGTAGGCCGGGGCCTTAATATTATTACTAAATATCTTGAACGTGTTCGATCTTGAATATGTCGAAGTCATCTAGAAGAACTTATAAGTAATTTTTTAGTATTTGTATTAGAGGTGCCCATTTCATGTCTTTAGTTGCAGGTTAGCTGATAGATGGGATACCCGCTTTGTTGATTATTAAGTTGTATTTGATAACGATATGCACGTCAATGGCTTGTGTGTGTATTTAATCTCGCAATATGAGGTATTTTATTACAATATGCCCGATCCACTGTAGTACGTCAAACGTACTGGTGCACGAAACAGAAAATAGTTATAAAACATTTTTAAGGTAGTTTTATTATATGTTGCAGGTTTGTAAAACGTTTTCAACTGTACAGTAGTTTGACGTTTTTTTTTTTTACTTCGGTAGCTTAAATACATGTTTTCAAATTTAAGACATATTTAGTTTGGTGGCATTCATTGATATAATTAGTTTTTAATCATGTAGGGACTTTGAGGATGAATGTTAGTAAATTACAATTTTTATGAGGGTCATAGCAAAAATAGAGTTGGCAACACTGGTGCCAGCACACCTGGAGTTAAGATAAGTTCTACTCAGGAAGAGTTTGGCACAGAGAAAATTTCCGCTGCTAGGTGTGCAGTGTTCCAAAAGGCAACTTTAAATTAAAATGTTGAGTTATGGGAGCAATAAAAGAGAAATATTTTACTTAGTTACGAAGTTATTTTATATTACAATTATCCTATTTTTAAAGCAGAGAATAGAGAGAATTTTGTACACATGCGACACTAGCGCTTACCTAGTGGCGAAAACGCTTGCTTGCCAAACTTTGAACATCGATATTGCCAACCTGCAGTAGAAATAACCTTACCTGCGGTGACCGGCATGACATTTCAGCCGTGTGCTGCAGTAATGTGATGGGTGCGAGGTGCCGGAAACCGGCGTGGGCGCCAATTACCGCCACGGCAGACCACATAATGCTGACCAAACAATAGTCGGCCCCGTAATCACGGGTCCGGGCGTACGAGCAATCTCTGCCGTTGTTCTTCCCCATCTTCCGAGCGTTTCCGCCCTCGCGCCGCGACATGAATATGTATCCCAGGCCCGCGCGGAGCCGTGGGCAGGCCCACGTCCGACCCATTGTTGGCAGTCGCCGCGTTATCGCCGCGTGGCGCCGTGCTTTGTCAACGCCAGTCTGAGACCGGCGCCCGCGTCGTGCCAACCGCTCCAAGTCCGGCGCACACTCTACATTTGTCCATGATTATCTACCCGAGGGCCGGCCTTACGGGCGAAGCCTACCAGTCCTGCAGCCACAGACGTCATGGTCCATTCACGGTTACTTCACACTATACTGATGTCCTGCTCAAGTTCTACTTCCAGGATATTCCTCCGCCTCACGTAAACAAAGCTAAACCGAGCCTACAAAATTACACCAGAGGGACAACGCACCATATTCCTGCTCACTCGTTGTGATATTTTGCACAAGAACTATTTATTACTAGGCATTACCAACACACGTATTTTGTCACTGTTTTTTTTTAAATACGTGGACTATTTAGAAAACAACCGAAAGTGTCATACATGAGATGAATGTTTGAAAATTTGATTTCAAAAGTATGAAGAAACCGCGAATAGACTATATATGGGGAATCAATGTCAAGAGGAAATAACTGTGAGACCATCTCGGATTTTTAAATTTTCTGCTATAGTTTTTTTTCTACGTTTGGAGTATAACTTCGTACTGGACTGAATACGGACTGTAGTCAAAACGTAGCGAACACCAAGCAAACATGGACCGAAATTCGCCTTTATAGCAAAGTTTTCAATCCGTACTAACATGTAAACATAAGCGAAGATGAAGTGGACATCAACTGAAAGTTGAGTGGTGACATCTTTCGGCAACCGCGTATACTAGAAAACAAACGATACTTGAAATAGTATAGACGATAGTTTGCCTGTTGGTTTTTGTTCCAGATTTTTTTTGTTGCCTGCAATTTTTTCTACTCTTACAAAATCAAAAATCTCTCACTTTCTATAATTGCGATAATAATATCATTTTAATATTTGTTTCTGCAACATTTTGCTTAAAAAAAATCACGCCCATTCCGGTTCAAACATTTTCGCATTTTTAAAAAAACATTATTGCTCTTGTAGCTTATACATTTGCTTAAAACAAATTTTAAAACTATGTACGTGCAAATATGTGAACAGTACACTTCCAAAGTAGTGACATTTGTTTTACTCTCCCTCCCAGTGTTCACTCCTATTGGCTGTGATTAAAGTAAATTTCCAATCCGTATTCTACACTCCAGTCCACCTTGCCGACTGGAGTGGATTACTCACTCCACTCCTACTTCGGTACAGTCCGGGTGTATTTACGGCAAAGTTTCAATCGGGATTTTTCAATTCACCCCAAGTTCAAGCCGGATTAAATGTTAATATAAACGTACTATTTGTTTTAAAAGGTCTACTGTAATGTTTGGCCTTATAAAGTGAAATTAACTTCCCGAGCTTTTCTATATTGTTACATATCCCAGCGATGAATATTATTTTTAAGCTGGAGCGGAAAAAATAAAACGTTAAATTAGTATTTTACTGCTTACATTAGAGCTCATAAAATAATCTTCGCAGTGAAGATGTAACAATATAGAAATGTTCTGGCAGCCATGTTTTACGATTTATAATGCCAAAAATTTCAGTGCACCTCTACAAACAAAAACTGTAGCAGAAAATTTAGAAATTAAAAATGGCGTCGGATATTTCCTTAAAAAAATTTCTTCTCAATGGATTATTTTAAAGATAATTACCATTTCAAAGATGATAAAAAATCTTATCAAATTGTTTTGTTTAATATCGTACTTTCTAAAATTAGACATTAAAATTTTTTTTAAACAAAAAAAAAGAATGATTTTTTAATAATTTTTTAAAATAGCAGTACTCTTTGAGAAAGTTGTGTAGGATACTTTATGTTTGAAAAGATTATTTTTTAAATGTATGCATTGAGAAGGAATTTCTTTTGCATTGATTTCCTATTTAAACTCAGTGGCCGCAGGTTTGGTAGGCAGAGCAGAAAAACATATCTGACGTACTGTTTTAAAGCTGCTTTTACGCGACGCGAAATTGATTTCGTATGAAGCCTCACATTAGAAATCTCATGCGGGATTATCAGGGAATTCCCGCGAGAAACAAGACCACATGTCAAACTTGCACCAAAATACCTCCTTGCATGAGCAAAGTTGATGGGCCCCAAACTATCTTAACCAGCCATAATTTGAAAAATCACATCTCGTGGACACACGCTGTTTAAAAGTAGTAGTTATGAAACGCAAAGGGATATTTATTGTATCGTTCCAACATTCTCACAACACTTCCTTTACTTCACTCGTATTCTAAAAACAAAAATTTCTATAATTCTTTACAGTGAATATTTTTTTTTGCCTAATTCCTCTTCGCACAGCTATACCTTTTACTCTTCTTCTACCTCTCTGGTTGCTAGAGTATAGGTAGTCACATGACTATCAGAGAACTATCAATAGAAAAAGTTGTTCCGTGTAAAACTCTTCTGAAAATAGGATATGCCCTATCGCCAGATTTCGTACGAGATCTGCCTTGCACAAGATATTCTCGCATGAGGTTTAGTATGAGAATGCCATCTTTCACGTGCTTTGAGTGTATCTTGCTTCGTGTAAAAGCTGCTGTAAGACTTTTACAACTTGGACAATGATCTGCGTAGTACACTCATTGCCATACAAATTTGAGCGCCAAGAAAGAAAAGTTGGATTAAAGCGAAATGTTATCAGTATTATTGATAAAAAAAAGTGATTATTATATAATTGTATCAGGAACATTGTTCTGCCCACATGAAGCATGAACAAGGGGCATTTATTACCTCGTCGGACAGCCTCATGTGTGGATATATGGATCGATACGATTGGGCAGTTAATCAAGCACGAACTGTTATCTTGTACAAATTTACCAGCAGTTGTTGCATAATATGCTCCAGATCACGAACTATTTGACATGGAGGAAGGAAACTGGTGTCTTGTCTAGTTTTAAAGAAATTCTACGTATGACAAATCAGGTGAAAGAGTGTTTAGACACGGCGTAAATACTCCTGTGAAACCAAACATTGCGCGGGCGGGCGTTATCTTGCAGGGAACATGCTTCTGCGCACTCAGCCATGAAAGGTAGCACATGGAATCGCAGCATTTCTCCAATTATTGTACATGTCGCATTGCATGCGCCGTTCTCAAGAGTGATTATTTACGAGGCACGAAAAACGTTGGCAACACACTCATACGATGTACGTGTATGCAACACCGCACGTCACTTGGATCATTTGCATATCACTAACCGATGTGCCTACAGTATTTACCAAATTTCACTTCAACAGAAAAATATTTACAAGGCACGCAGATTTTTATTGCAACGAGTGTATTTTATTCATTAAAATTATAAAACAGCCAAACAGCAGAAAATATATAAATTAACAGCTCTCATAACAAAAACACTTCGTATTTTAATACATAATTACTTTTATTGATAATCTAAATAATTCATTTGCATGTTATATATTTCATTAAACGAATTTTTTTGATAGTCTTATCATCGTAATAAAAATTATTCTGCTTAATCTGAAGTCACCGACAAGGAACGAGTAATGCAATGCGTCTCATACACGAGAGGAACGCGATGCGAGCTAGAGAAGGTGAGACACACACAACAATAGCTTCTGTTGTTGTGTTATCGTACTTGAACAGGAAAACCTCTAAAAGGACCCAACCTGTACACTATTCGCCGTCGAACCAAAGTGAGTGAGTGAATATATTTGGGCGACCCCTAACAGCGAGGTCTTGAGAGCCGATGAGGGTGAAGCGAGGTGAGTATGGAGCAACGCCGTAATGAAAAGAAAAAAAAAATGGCGGGGGAGTGGGGACGGGAGACCCCCGACCAGCGGCATCGTCCGGCACAATTCCCTGACCAAAATTGAAATTTTCTGTCTGTGATACGCCCTCTTCAAGCGTTATTAAGAACTTGGGCAACGATGGAATTTTAATCACGAAATTCTTTGAAGGAACTCAGATAGCCCGTATTTACCATCATCTATAAGTTTCCGTGTAAACGAAGCTTTTAAAAATTAAGAACGACGGAATGATCGGGAAAAGTAACGTGTCGCTCGATATTATTACGTCCCTGTTTGGTGTTCATTATTTTCGAAGCAGCGCTTGTAGTGCACTGCATAGAATCTCCGATGAGTCGCACAGTATGGAATCTAATTGTAGAATAAAGAATACTTTATCGCTGCCGAAATGGTAGCTGTCGTTCACAGCAGCACAAAGCTGCTTGTGTAAGTTGTATTACGAATTTAAATAGAGAACAATTGAGGGTGGGAATCCAGCATAAATAAGGACACGCGTTCGTCTATAGTTAGCTTACAGTTTAGTTAGAAGATTAAAATGTACTTGTAAAGAATCTTATTCGATACTGAAACGCTAACTTAATCCCTGGCTTGAGTACTTTGAAGAAAATGTTGGCAGCGATTTACGAAAAATAGTTCCACGTGTTAACGTCTTTAATGAAAAGTCTTACTACTCGACCAAGCTAAGTGTGCGTCCGGAAAATATGAGAACTACACAGGGTCACGCCGTTATCTCACTACCCTCTTCTCCATCAAATGTTCCTTCAAAGTCTCTTTTGTAACGCAATTTTGTAAGATAGTGTCACATGAAATAATACTATTTTTATATCATATCGCGGAACTATTAGAACCATCAAATGTTCCTTCAAAGTCTCTTTGTACGCAATTTTGTAAGATAATGTCACGTGAAATAATTATATTTTTATATCATATCGCGGGAGAAAATCAACTGATTCCTACCAAATTTGACAAACGCGTAGCACTATAGCAGGCCCTGTAAACTGATATGTTGTTAGTGAGCCAGACACTTATTTTTAGAAGGACGGCCATATAAACCTTTTAGCATAGTATGCTGCACATAATAAACCATGAAACAAATTTCAACTTAACTTAACATGCTTTCAGTGTATATTACAACCACCAAATGTGTCAATACAGAGCACCATTTCTCCATCATAGTGTAAAGTAGCACCACAATAAAAAACAAAGTTTTTATTAAATATCTCGGGGGAACAACCAACAGATTCTTACCTAATTTGGCCAAGAAGTTGTAATATGGTAGATCATTTTAATTTCTATGTTTAAGATGGCCAGTCACTTATTTTCAGAATGGTGGCTATATAAACATTTTATATCTGCTAAACTAAGCAACCAATTAAAAATCTACTTTGTATACTATATCTACGCAAGCTTCAAATGAGCTAACTCTTTTCTACACCGTTTTTAGAAAAATAGCACCACGTGCAAAACAAAGCTTTAATGTCATATCTCGGGAAACAATTAAATAATTCCCACCAAAGTTATGCGAACAAGTAATTTTTTTTAGTTCATCTAAATGTAAATGACTTAAAGGGAAGTCACATATTTCCGAAATAATAATACCCATTAAAAATTTTTGAGTAAGTATGCAACATTTCCTAAACATTTCCAGCCGTACTTTATATGCTGTTGGCATCTATGAAAATCATCAAATGTGATTATTCATAATATATTGATATAACCTTTTTGGTAGACATTTTTAAAGATCACCACATGAAAAAATGGGGTTTTATGCCATATCTCAGGGACCAACCAACCAATTCCCACTAAATTTTACACGCAATAAGTTTTACAGTAGGGCATGTAAACTTATATGTTTTAGGTGGGACAAGCCATTTCTTTATGACATTAATATAAATAATGTAGATTGTTATGTTATACATATTAACCAGTTCAACAAAATTCAACACAATTTTGTACGGTAGTAACAGTATTCATTAGAAGATTAGTGTATGCTTACACTCATCCTTTTTTTGCCGGCCTTTTGTAAAATCATTCAGCTAATTTCCATCAAACTCTCGTAGGGATACAGAAAGCTATGTGAGTTTACATGATTTAAGTGGGTCAGACACTGATTTTGAAAATGGTGGTCATTTAAATAATTTAAATAAATTTGGTCTTATCTATTAAACAATTTTTCCAAATTCAAACACACTTTGTATGCTGATAGTTTCTATTAGAAGCAACCTATACCGAGGCTCTTTTTTTACGTAATTTTGTACAATAGCACGATGTAATAAAATAAGATTTTTATGCTGTATCTTGGGAACCTATCCAACGATTTAAAACAAATTCTTCATACAATTAGCGCTTTGGTAGGAGATGTAAACTTACGTGCTTTAAGTCACTCAAAAACTTATTTTCAAAATGTTGACCTGTAAATACTTCAGGTTAGTAAACCTAATCTTCCAAAACTTTAGACAGACTACATCCGAAGTTGATTTTCCGAATTCTCCTTCCGTAGTGCAGTTTGTTGCACGTTAGCTTATGGTACGAGATTTTCTGGGTTCGAGTCCTGAGCAAGGCACGTGTGCATTTGTACTTGCCTTTCACTAATGTTTCATATTGTTATGATTTTGATATTTTGTTGATATTTATGCTTAACGGGGATATAGAAGCTTAACAAGTTATTGATAAGAGTTATGCAATGGACACTATATAAAATAGATTTATTTAACATTAAGGTTGTATAATATTATTTCAATATAAATATGATTGAATATGAACGGAGGGAGCTATTCAAATATACTGAAATATTAAATGATATTATTTTATAAAGATTTAACAACCACGCTCTGAGTAAAGCCTATATGGACAGTCCCCACCTTGTTAATTATTCTGGAGGCTGATAAAGATGGCGCAAGTCGACGGCCGGACACACCCATATTCAGTGGTCTTCTCGTTCCAATGGCCTGACAACAAAAGACACCGCCCACTGACTACACTATCCTATATCGGCTGCGTTGTCCCCGTTTACTGGCCGGTGGAGGGGGTTTCTGTGGTTTGCAATTTCATAAATAATTTCAGCGATCATGGCCCGTGTCCTGGATAAATAAGTGAAGGTGTGATCAGGCAGGCCGCTCAGCTAAGGGCCTGACAACAACTCGTAACTATATGCTACTGGTTTCATTTCTAATGTTATTGCTGTCAAGGAGACGTAGAGACCTACCTACCATCTAAGCTTATAAAATTCTATTATAAATTATTTGCAACCATATAGAGGAAAGAAATGTCATAAGTTATATCCGTAACTTCTTGTTTTTGTGGTGCAAAACAAAAAAAAAGCAGCAGCAAACAATTCATCTCATTCAGGATATATTTAAATGCTCAATTGTGAAAAAAAAGTATAATACATTTTTTTGCGTTTGAAATAACGTCGCAGTGTTCCTGCATGCTATAAATCACCCCCCCCCTACCACCATACCTCCCCAGGAGTCATTCATCTCCCACGACGGCGAACTGCGATTTATCCCGGAGGCTGGCAGACGTTGCTGTTGTCCGGGATGTTTTATCTGATTTCTTCCGTTTCCCTCGCCATTTTATCTCGATTTTGTTCCAATTCATTTAGCTTCATCCACACATCAACTGTTAGGTGTGGAGTAAACTGGAGAGATTTAAGCGGCTCTTAACATCAAGGTCTTGAGAGCCGACGAGGGTGAACGAGGTGGGCATGGAGCAGCGCCGGAATGCAAGGGCGGGGAAAACGACAGATCCCCGAGAAAAACCACCGACAAGAGGCATCGTCAGGCACGATTTCCCGCCGGGAATCGAACCAGTTTCACCTAGGTGAGAGGCGAGTCGTCTGATCACTACACCACCGCGGCTCCTCTCAGCTGTTAGGCTCCACACAAATCTTTTCAACAATTTTTCCTCACTATCATAATTAAGCCTACTTAAATTGTCCCGAAGGTGAAACAGTCACCGCGCAAATTATTCAATTTAGTGCGAAAAAAAAAAAAAAAAAAAAAAAAAAATGTTTCCTGAGGAAGGGAGCAATGAATAAATTCTCCTAGTGGCGAGCTTCGGATCGAGGAAGGAGGTCAGTCAATCACTTCGCTATGCCAGTGTCTGAAAACATTAGACAGCACTTCATATCCTGCTCTGTATCGTACACTGAGCCCATTTAGCAAAGCGAAGCTTAGGATATGTGCTATCGCCTGTAGCACCACCTGTTACCAGTCGGTGGATAACTCGTCGTGGACTATAATTTCTCATTGCTTCTCATAGCACATTCGCATCATCAGTTTGTAATTAAGTAACGCTGATTTTGTGGAAGATTCCTGTTATTTTGCAGTGGAAGCAAATACGAAAAACAGATGTATTTTCCAACAAATTCTGGATGGTTCGCTGATAAAACTGACTTCTAATATACCTGATTAGTGCCACGTACTGGTATTAGCTACTCGAAGTGTGCAGTGGTACATAGACAGCAGCCTGATGGCGCGTGAGTCACCTATAGGACAGAATATTTGTCCACATTTCTCCGGTCGTCTGGCTTAATTTGTAGGCAGAGTATATTCGTGAGGACGCAATACCTTCACCAGAGTTAAAAAAGAAAATAATATTCCATTGTACTGTTACATGTTGCCTATATGCGTAGCTTCCCTTGCCCCGTCCCATTAGAGTTTGCGAAGCACAGTGCGTCATGGGAATCACTGGTAACGCGAAGAGTGCACAAAGATTTACAAATGGGTGCCGTAGGGCGTGCCACGATAAGCGTATGGGGACTCGTGCCACTTTCGTCATTGAGGGGATTGAATGTCTGGGATTATTGTTGCAAGGATGTATTGGTCATCGCCCTCATCTCTATCAGCGAGACTCGGGATGCGGGGAACCTTCTGGATCGGGTCAGCAGGCCTTTTTAACCATGACGTGCCCCCCCCCCTTTCCGAGACTGGTGTCCGGAGACATGCACGGCCTTGTGCTCGAGGTGTGCGAAGACCACGAAGCGCCGAGCGGCGACAGAGTGACCAGCGGGAGTGAAGTCTGCGGACTGCGAGCATCGGCACAGTGAAGAGTGAGACTGACGGGCGGGGCTATTGAACTGGATGCGTGCGTGACAGACATTTGGAATGGTGGCAATGGACAAATTGAATACGTGTAAATAATAATAGTAAATTAAGATACCGTAACCAATATAAAGACAGTGTTAAGGATTTTAACTATATTGAGAATTATAGCACTCACTGAGAATAACAGGTAGTGATAGGTAGTTTAATGTCGTAAATAATAATATCTGTGTGTATTTTTATACCATTATAAATAAATTTAAAAAAATGCACTTAGTTCATATTCTTTTATTAACACCACCATCCGTCACGAGCTTGGACACGCCATCTTGGCGATATATAAGTGTTATTTAGCTTTGCAGGTGACTCGAATAAAGAATTCGTTGTAGGGAGCAGGGTGTTTATGGTTGACGGTAATGCCACATAAGGTTCCTCAAGTCGCCTTCACGTGTTATCTACTGCGGGCACGTGTGTGGACGGAGTGTCACGAACGCTGATACGAGAAAACGTGCTTTGCCTAGCAACGTAGGATTTCAGGTGAGCGATAAAACGTGACAACTTCAGAGATCCCGTTAACATTCTCTCTCTTCCCACACTACCAGCAAAATAAGTTTATTTCTCACAGCATTCTATATAATCTCGCTGCTACAATTATGTTCTTCCCTTAGCCTCTGAGATAAGCAGTTCTTCTGCCTGACTGTATTACTAAACATAGGATGAAATTATTTAGACTCGTATTTTTATCCGTAATTTCTCCAAGACGCGTCAAAACATACTATTGACCGGGCGTAAAAATAATCCACACCTGTGAAAAACAATTGTACTTTCAAAAGTAAGCACAAGCAACTATTGGCAATTAAGAACCTCACCAAAATGCATGCACGTTTGATTTTACGATCTGTGTTTGCTAAGAGAATATTTGAGAATTATCACTTTCAGTTTCAGCTAATCAAGTGTGATTTTGGTAGGATCCCTGGAAAAATTTGGTACAACAGTGGAATGTAAAAAAAAAAAAACTTGCAGTTTATAGCATTACTTTCGACTAAAAATAAACAACTTTTTTGTTGGCAACATCATGTTGACTATTCATACCAATTATTGCATTTACGAAAATGGATAGGCCCCCTACAAGGCACCTCTACTCCACTTCAAAAAACTCACGGACCATGACGGAAGCGTTTATTATTCGTTTTCTATTTGAATGTCTGATAATCACAAACTGTCAACATTAGCAAGTAACAGTGAATAACCATGTCTTGTAAGGCAGTGAGTACGAAGTATCTATTTACGAATATATACTAAAAGCTACCAAACAGTTCCATGTAAGAATAGGTATTTTGACTGACTGAGTTTTGTTCATAGTGTATAAAATAATTACGTCGAAAGAATTTTATGGCCTCGAGCAGGTAACTTTGAATACACTTAATCTGAGTGAATACACAAGGGCACCAGAAGCTTAAAATAAGAGACAATAATTTTCCTCCAAACAGAAAATATGTCCCAGATACGTAATCAAATAAAATGAACTCAGCATAATATTTTTCAATGCCTTTTTATATATATTTTTTTTTTTTTTTTTTTTTTGGAAAAGGGCAGTTTAAATTGGTAACGTGCGCACGTGAAGTCTTCGAACGAATAGGTGGACTTACTCCAGTCAAACCTAACGCACTTGAACCCTATCACACTAAGTTGTATCACTCAAATTTTAAATCAATCTTTTGAATACTTCTGGTGATGTAATACTTTTCCCTGTAAATAATTTTTTTAAATATTTCTAAAGCCAAATTAAAAAATAATTCATACTTTTGAAACTTACTAAAGAAACCAATTATTTATAGAATACGCAAAGGTGTAACAACAGAGGAAGATAGGAAATACATTTCCCCTCCCCTTAAATTCTGAAACGGACCCCCAAACATTTTTTGTTCACAGAGATGTATTGCGATAATGTATAATCTTTTACTGAAGTCGCAAGGGAACTGTTTCTAAGTACACCCTTTTGCAAAAGCTTGATCACTCTGAAGATGCAATCGAAGGTGCACGTACGTTGGTACAGGCACAGGACATTGTAGTATGTATACAGAAAATATCAAATATTGTACCACACCATCATGTATTGCAAGGAACCAACAAGTAGAATTAAATGGAGAGAGCTAGGGCAACTCGCGTCCTGACAGGGTGTCGGGGGTGCCATGGTGGCCATATTGGATGACGTCACGCTTAAACCTCCTGCTCTGTCATTCCTCACCATTGGCGGCCATCTTGGATTTCCATTTTCCCTCGTAAATTCGATTTTTTCCCTCCTGCTTTATTATTCATTCCAATATCTTCATGCTCTTGCATTCCTCTTCTTTTTTCTCATGCTCTGTCAATCCGATGTTAATTTTTTCTCATGCTCTCTTATATCCTCCTGTTTCTCTCTCTCTCTATCTCGCCCGTTCTATCCCTTGGGATTTTCTGATATTCTTTCTGGCCTCCTTTATTTTCTTTCTGGTCTCCCACCAATTTCCTCCCTCTCCTGCTTTTCGCATCCTCCATCATCACTGACGTCGTCTGCTTGTAAATAATGACTACCATTTTAAAGGGTTCTTTAGAAATTTTTAATTTATGTACAGTATTTTTGCAATAATAACTGGCGATAACGTACTTCTGTTTATTGTTTACAACTTGGCTTCTAGATTATAAATATTTATTTATATATTGTGTTACTTGTTATAAAGGTGTCCACTCCACCAAAATGAAATTCGTAAAGGCAGTAAAAATATATCTAAGATGACGCTAAATAGCTTGATTTCCTCTTAAATTGAAGCTATTGTTTCGCCACCAACGGCACGCAAGATTCTGGATTGGAAATTTGATAAAATAAGGACAAATAATGCCAATACTTAAATTTTTTTTTCAAGAATTGAATTTTTTAAAATTCCTTACAATTTCTCTACTGTTATTGGTAGGGCACATGACGCTCATGTTTAACACTCTTATAAAGAGGAGTGATGACTTGCGATACTTTTATATCCACACGATGGTGCTACGAGCACATGGATGCGACTATGGAGTCGCCTCGAATCGGTTCAGTTAACTAACAACAAAAAAATAGGATAATTTTATGTAATGGTTTCAACACTACTACTCAGTAGGGCCTAAACTGGAAAAAAATATTTTGTGGCAGTCAAAAAAAAAATTGTGGAAAACCCAAAATTATTTAATGCTCACCAGCAGTAACATTTTGTGGCTTCAAAATAATCATTTTTGGTGACTATGAAAATATTTGGTTCAGCAACTTACTTATAAAATATTTTTCCCCTGTCTATTATTTATGTTTAGTGAAGAAACTAAGCATCAATTCACTGATATAAATGTGTTTGTCCAGTCCAAAATACTTGTTTATATTTGGCCGAACAAGTATTTAGACGCTTAAACAAAACATTTTGTTGAGTAATCCAAGCTCGAAAAGCAACATAAATGATTTTGTTCATGTAACGAATTTCGTGCTTGAGTCAACAAACCCTCTTTGTTGGCACAACGAAACTTGACTGTCAACAGCAATATATAGATTAATCAACTGTATGCATTTGTTTGGCCATGTGCAAAGAAATGTTTATGTAACCATGCCAACCAACACTCAAATAAAAAAAGAAAAATTATGAGATAATGATCATTTACATCGTGCAACAATTTCACAGTTAAAAAAATGTGGACACAAAGAAAAATTACGCGACAAACTTATATTTTCACGGGAATCACCTGTGCATATTTAAACGAGTAATTTTTTTTCACCTAGTTAAAAATCTTTTCAATACTGTGATGCTATTAAGACAAGTGGATAAAATATGAACCAACCTGTTATGTTGACGGCTGAATCTCTCACCTAACCAATTAAAATTTCTTAGTATCGATTGTTTCAGACTCAGTTACACCTCGTGGGATTTATTCAACTTGGGAAGAACAAAACTGTAATTACAATAAATGTGTTTCAACATCAAAATCTTGGCCTCATCTCAGAAAATTGTGAACTAAAAAAAATCACATTAGAAAAATATGTATGTCTAAAACGCAGAACTCAAACCACCCCTGCATGAGTCACGTAATAACTTTTAAAGAAAATGTATAACCTTCCTCACAATACAGGCCGTCATCCAGTTTGCATGTCAGCATCGCTTTCCTCCAAAAACATATGAAAGCAAAATGTTTCTAGTAGTCTAAGGAATCACGAGGGCGCCAGATTGTCGTTAAAATCATGAGCAACACGCCTAAATTGTGACAGTTGGCAGTATGGGCTGTAAANTCGCGCCCTCTCTCTCTCGCTCGCTCTCTCTCTCTCTCTCTCTCTCTCTCTCTCTCACGGCGTTCGTGAAGTGTTGAGCTGAGCGTGAAGCAAGTAAGGCAGTGGTGCAATGTTTCCTAGGCGCCGGCGTCCCATTAGCGAAATAACACGCCGGAGGTTTCGTCCGCCTCCGTAAATGGATTACGCCGTGGCGAAACGCACTAATGGGATGGACAAGGAGCGACGCTTCTCAGAGAGGCCGGCGAGAACGGACTTTCCCTCGAGTCAGCGACGCGACGCGCCTGTAACCCGAGGAATATCCGAAGAGGGGGAACTGAAGGGTAATTGTACAACGTCATTTGTCTGAAAGCGTTTCGATCGAAGTCATTTCACCTAAAATGCCCCGTCAAAAAAAATAGAATGTCTCTCTGTCGTATGTCTCTACGTCTGTGTTATCGGAAAATATTTTCTTAGGGAAGAGGGAATTAAATGAAAGAGCTAAACTGACAATTGGGTTAACTCGACAAATATTGATGAAGTCATTCGTTTGGCACCAAAATAAGCGCACTGGCACATCGGAGTCGTGAGATATACTGCCCGGAAATTTTCGCCCCACGCCTAAAATTGTCGCCGTTTTCTCGCGGGCACCCACCCTCTCCTCGTCCATGTGCGACTCCAACTCAATGTCACGATTGCACCGTAATCGTATACCAGGTCGAATGAGACCACATTTATTCCAATTGTGAGTGAATGAAGTGATTTGGGCGGCTCTTATCATCGAGGTCTTGAGAGCCGATGAGGGTGAAACGAGGTGAGTATGGAGCAGCGTCGGATCGTAAGGGCGGGGGAAACGGGAGATTCTCAAGGAAAACCCCGCTGACCAGCGGCATCGTACCGGCTCGATTCGCACATGCGAAAATGCGGGGCGACTCGTGGGGAATCGAGCCCGGTTGGTCAATGTAGGAGGCGAGTAGTATAACCACTACACCACCGCGGCTCCTGTATTTCAATCGTATTAGTAATCACGAATTTTTAGTGTCGGAATGGGTCATTCTGCAGACGTTACATTGTCATTTCCGTCTTGGTGCCACATGGGTCGATCTGATTTTAAAGGCGAGTTAACATAAACTATTTTTATAGCGTATTTTTGTCTGCAAAGGCACAATTCTAACTGTCTCTTAACTGTGTACATTTTAACGTTATTTTCCCCGAGATAGAACTTAATCTTGCCTGGACGTATTTTACATAGCATCGTTTTGATTAGAGTCGTGTTACCTGAGGCGTTTTAGATAAAATCGATTCGCCGTTTTACTTAAGGCGTTTCGCTTAGAAACAAATTGACCTAAATACGTTTTGTCCAAACGGCGTTTTGCCTTGTGTTAGGCCCTCAACTGGAACATCTTGCGATACGACTTGGGTCAGAAAATTTAAAACATTGATTGTAGGACTTAGAGATTTCAAAATAATATGCATATATTGTAAGCGCCACAAGTTTGGGTGGCTCGCCTCTCTAGATGAATGCACTTGGAACGCCGGTACTGCCCAGTTGGCGGCAACTGATATTAGTGATGGCGCGACTGTGTACAAACTGTTACAAAAATATTTGGCGCGCATCGGCAAACGCGCAACTGACTTTACGGAGATTTATGTTTTTAGCACGGCATCAGGCTGCGCGCGCAGCTACCTCTCCCCTCGCCGGCCGCACCACACTCCCTGTAAATGCACTCACCAGTAGTAGTGGCGCTAACAGTAAGTTACATTTTGTATTACATTACAGTTAACTACACACGACTTGAAGAAATATAAATTAAAAACAAACATTAAAGAAAGTGAGCGTGGATTTAGATTGTCTTATCTGAAATACAGGAGACTTCTTACTGAGTCAGCAGCAATTAAACATAGACGTTAAGAAATGCTGGAACAGAATTCCCATTGACACAGTAAAATGGGGGAACGTAGTATCACTCACAGACAAAAGACGGGACGGGAAATAGACCTCGAGACTTAAACACAGCGCCCTGACATTTAACAAGTAGTCAACTTTTTCCGCAATATATCTTATCTCTGCCTGTTTGTTTGAAGGGAAATTACGTATTTACAGTTAATCGAGCCGGTACGCCAACAGTTAAGTCACTACGCACAATGAAATGTTATACTTTCCACATGGCGGAAGGATATGCAAAGAGTAGAAAGATAAGACTCCTATACGTGCGATGGTATTTGCAAGAGTGCGCAGCTACTATTAATAATGCATACAATTGCCAGATCAAACTTTTTCAGTCTGTTTTTTTCCCTTTATTCTTGCATTTGAATGGCATTTACATATAAATATATTAATATAAGTATTATGAACTTCAAAATTTTACTTTCTTCAGAGTAAGAAACATCCGAAACCCAACTTATTGGTCAACCCCATAACTTGCACGATAATTTTTTGTTCCAGACTTTGTTGAATAAGGAATTTTTGGTATGAAAATGTCCTAAGAATTACTTGTAATAACTTACATGATGAAACCTACGAAAATAATTTATATTGCTCTATGGCACCAGCAGCAACCAATAATATTAGTATTATAAAGTTCCTTTTGGGACATGCATCATGCATCGGATCTCAAATCCATCCACCACCTTGATAGGCGTAGACGGCGGCCATGTCGGTCGGTGCAGTGTACCATCTAGGTAGGCATCACAGCCAGGGGGGGCCATAATGGCCGGTGCAGTCCGCCATAATGGTAGGCGTTACAGTCAGGGCTAGTGGCCATGTTGGACGTTCTTCCCCCGACATCCCCAGAAACTATTTTTAAAAAATTATTCTAATAAAAATTATTTTAATAAATATATTTTAATAAAAATATTATTTTAATACAAAATTATAAAAAATTAACACCCACCACCATGTATACCCTCACCATTACACTCCTTACCAATCCTAACCCCTTCAACAACCTAGTTTTTCATGACCTTGACACATGACCTTTTACCTTGACCTTGAACCATGATCTTGACCCCTTACCTTGACCATTGACCTTGACCACAGAATTTGACCTATAACCTTGAACCATGGCCTTAACCCATGGCCATGACCTTGACTTATGACATTGACCTTGGCTGCTGTGGCCTAAAATTAAAAATCGTGAAAAATTAAAAACAATTATTAAAAATTGGGGAATATACGTTACTTCATCACACAACCCTAACCAACACCCTCACTTCCCCTCTCCCCAAATGAATCATTGGCCTTACGTAACATTAATGATCCTTTCACCCATACCAATCTATGGTATATGCCTATTGGATACAAAATTACGACTTTAACACATATTTTGCATGTATTGGACACTACAGAAAGTGATAGTTATTAATTTTTTAGCATCTACCACCAGAGAGCTCCCATGTCGTTAATTTGCAAACTTTTTTGACGACTCCGAACATTAAGTATTTACTCATAATATTTGTAATTTTTATAGTAAATATATAAATACATACAATGCACTTTCATAAAAATAATATTTGGTAATGTACAACATGAGGAAACACATATAGAAATTGCATATTTACATTTTACGATTTGTTCCCCAGTGAGTCCTGATTTCCGTGGGTAATCGGTATAATGCTTAAAACACTGTTTGCAGACAAGAACTTTGTACCCATATGAAGTAATCTGCGAGTTAAGAAGTAGTGCATTTTTTTAATGTAACGATAATGTGAAGTATTCTAATTTTTTTCCTTGGCCATCAGAAGAACTATATGTTCAGGTTTCTCGTTCTTAGTCACACATATTGGCACCCCCCCCCCCTCGCATTCAGCGAGTTCACATTTCCAGACATACTAGGGTTGTTCTCAAAAACCCTTATTTGCTGTAGAGGTGTCGGAAAATCCAGTCAGCAAAAATCAAAATTTCTCCCACCTCAGCATACCTCTAGTCCAAATGCTGTGGATTCGATGACTTAAAAAATCAGGCCAACACCGACCACTTGAAACATTGGTTGTCATAGTTGTGGGTATTAATTAAGGCATGCTTGTGTTTGTTAAAGTCGGGAAGGTCAACATGTGTCGATAGCTGTAAAAGTCCATCCTCTATGTTACATGGAGGAAACCCCTTGCAAATATTCATATGCAACCTTAGACCATACATCTGTGAAATCGACACACCACACTTCGAACTTATGTACTTTATTTGGATGCTGCTCTTTGTACAACCATGCCTTTCATATCGACAGGCACTGCTACAAGTGAAGGTTTTTTTCACAGAAGCGACACTTATAATGTCGGAATGGTTCAGCAGAGGTGGTTGACCATACTGTTGTCGCTGGAACAGAGGTCGATGGTCCGGTTGGCGATGCAGTTGTCACAGCTGAAGAACTGGATGGCACTTCTGCTGGCCCTGTTCCAAACATTCCCGAAGAACCTGGAAATTCTGGTGGACACATAGGTGCCTCAACCAAAGAGGTAGATTATATGACTGAAGAGGAAGAAGTCGATGGCACTGCTGGTACCGTTCCCGAAGAAGTAAATGGTGACATTGGTACCATGCCCATAGCAGATGACAGTGGTGCTACTGTAGGCAGCACATCCGAAGAGTTCGATGGTGATTCCTCTATAGACATGCCACTCTAAGAAGTAGATGTCACTGCCATGGATACAATTAGCTCTGGAGTGTCCGAAGAAATCGCAGATGCAAAATATGTAGTCGACTATACATATAGATGAGGCAATCCAATCTCTTCCTTCGACAAACTGGTAATCACAAGGTATCATTATTTATACAAATTGCAACCCCTTCCCCCATCCATTTTCTTCCCTCCACAACTACTGCCAACACCTCTGTCCCCCCTCCCACCCTCACCGACTCCCCCTTCTCCCTTCCATCCTACACACTGTTCTTGTTTCAACCTGAAGGCATGTGTACATTTCCAGGTACATATGTGCGAATTCAGTCTACATAAGTTTTACCCCAATACAAAAATAGGTTGTGTAGTATAAGAAGAATGTGGATTTTTTAAGGTTTACTTACGAAAAAAATTGTCTTATGAGTTAGGGTAAGAAAACAACAACATTTGCATTGTTTTACACACACAATTTATTACACATATAAATACATTATTGCCATAAAACAAAAAAAAATCAGTCTCTCCTCGTGTTTTTTTAAATGTTCTTCAGAATTGATGTCCCAGGTGTCTTCTTGTCTAGTCACAATCAGCAGATTCATGGCCCAAGGACGAGGCACACCATTTGCAGAGCAGCTGTGCATTCCTACACACATGTGTCCAGTCAGGTTCTGACCTGTCACAGACATGCTGCTGGTGGTCGTTGTAAAGTTTCCCCCAGCTTGCACAGCGAAGGACAGCCGTACTCGAACTGCACATCGATGATTTCCACTTCGCTTTTGCACAAGTTGTGTAACCATTGCGGATACTGCAACAGCAAGTCGCACAGTACGTTTCCCACTTAATGGTACAAAATCTTGCCTTCGTACCGCTCCAGTTCATGGTGTTACATGGTCAACCAGTTATTCGTCTTCTTGCTTTTATCGTCCATCAGTTTCCACGAATAAGGGGGTCGGGAGGAGTGTGTGCACGTTTTGCCATCGTCGTCATACACTGTAGAAACAAAAAAATTGGTTTAGGCGTGCGTATGCAAATAACAGAGGTATGGAACCAATCAGAGTAACGCGATGCGGTCGGCAGCTAGATCTATTATTGCTGCTACAATGGCAGGTTATCAAGATTTAAGTTAGTTTGAACGTGGTGTTATAGTCGGCGCACGAGAGATAGGACATAGAATATCCGAGGTAGCGATAACATTTGGATGTTCGCGTACGACCATTTCACGAGTGTACCGTGAATATATGGAATCCGGTAAAACATCACATATTCGACATCGCTGTGGCCGGAAAAAGATCGGGAAAAACGGGACAAACGACGATTGACGAGAATCATTAAACCTGACAGATGTGCAACCCTTTCTCAAATTGGCGCAGATTGGATTTGTGGACTACCCTGCAGGATTCATGGTATGAATTGCCTCCTGCATACCTTCAGACATCAATCGAGTCCATGCCACGTCGTCTTGCGGCACTTCTGCGTGCTCGGGGGGCATTACACGATATAAGGCGGGTGTACAAGTTTTTTTGGCTCTTCAGTGTGCGCGTCTGTCGTGAATAATCAGTCAGAAAGCGTACGTATGTGGGTGTATATTTCCATGTGTAGTGAATTCAATCTTGCAGTCGATCACTCTCGAACTGATAGACTCGTCCTGTTTACTCACGTCGAACACCATGAGCGGGGCCAAACACTTGAAGGTATCTGGAATCAGTAATGGGGATTGGGTGGGTCCATAATATGCATTTAGGAATTGAGCGTGCATTTAATATGCCAGCAGGTACTGACCATTTTCAAAGTTAATGTTCATGTTCATGTCCACGTACAGATAGCTTTCACTATTCAAATATATTTTCACATTTTATATTTGATAAGTGTCAAACTGCGAACGGCTCACTCTCACATTGTGATGTATTCTGGTCTGTAGCCCAATGATGATGTACCTCGGTTTCTCGGTGGCAAAACTGGACCTCACTATCCAGTTGATGCGCTGGCTTGCAGGCAATGTGGGGTAGGTCTCGAGACTCCGCGCATTCTTCAGCATATTGATGCATTCAGTAGTACTGAGCTGAATGTGAGGCAGCATCCATTCGATATACTGTAGCTTCATTTCCACTGTCGCCAGGTTTTACCCCGTACCCAAGATGGTATCTGCATGCATATTGGCTAAGATCAGTACCGGCTCCTGCTTCGAATTGAAGATAATTCGTTTGTGTTCTTCGGCGAATCCCAGCAACATTGCTAGAGGAATGCAGACCTCTAATTTAATTCTGGGTCGGCTTCACCACTTTTGCAGAAATTTTTCTTTTTTGCATTATATTTTCGGATTGATAGTAATTACTGATAGTGTACGATTATGGAAAATTTACATTTTACTAATTGTTTAATATCTTTGTACATAATATTAATAGTGTTTTATCTGCTTGTTTTCAAAAGACAGGTGCATATTTATATGTTATCAATAAGTTCCTTCCTTTTTGCAAGCAAGAAATAACACACAGTGAAAAACAAGTATTAAACAAGTAAATTGTAAATTTTGTATAATGAAACATTTCCAATAATACCTCTGAAACTGAAATTATGACACGAACATGAAGAATTTATGTATAATATGTGAAGCCGAGCATTAAGAGAACCGCCCTCGTTTTTAGTAGGGAACGTCTCCCAGGTGACTGTTTTGAACCCCCTAGTACTCAAATCTGGCGCACGCTTGTATACTAACCACGACTTGCAAAATCGTTACGAATCGTAAAGTAATTACATCGTGTTTTCGTTACATGTCTATAACGCAATGTATCTACAGATATAGTTACATAGCCCCTCAAACCTGCAGAAAACATCGGTAATTTGCATGCTAAATTACTGTCTTCTGCTAGGACGAAAGTATCATATTTCTGGTGCTCCCCAGTCTTCCTTTGTTGGTCTACTAACGTGTAACCTGCCACCGGCCCGACAACCCTGACTTCCGTAGATTTATCTAATTTAATAATGTGGTTTCGATTATAAAACCTTTTTTTTCTCTTTCCAATACACTTCGGGTTAAATATCGCGCGCTGCCGACAGAGAGAAAAACTTTGCGGAAATGCACGAGAGGATGCGGGGAACATTAAGATGGGGTATCACCATTCGCAATATTATTTCAGCGCGCAACAAGTTAGCTGGGAGCGGAAGTGCGATGTCGATCTGGGTATAGGGGTAAGTGCTTCCTGCCTTCCGTGTGTGATGATGAGAATGGGGACATGGCGGCTCGCAGCTCAAGTTAGTTGGCCCCCTGCTCTTCATAACAATAGACACATGAGGGAAAGATGATAGAAGGAGATAGAGACCGTCTCCCGCGCGCGATCCACCACAGCCTTAGGACCGTACTAGTAGAGGGAAAATGTACGTTCTGGGCCAGGGTCGGAACCTGGGGAGCCACGTGCCATCTTGTTTCTCCCAATTTTCCTTTAAAAATTTTCTAGTTTTCTTTCAAAAGCACTCAAAATTCCTAGAATTTCTCTAAAAAATTCATTTTATCCTTTAAAATGTCACTGTTTTCCATAAACATTTCCCATTTCCCCCTTAAAATAGCACTGAGACCCCAAGTACAAAAAGAAACCCTACNGGGGCCTTCTTTTTACGCTCAAAAAGTCATTTTCCATCCAAAATAACCCCCTATTTCTGGAACAGGCTCCAGGCTTCGGAGCAATGACATATGACTTATGACATCACTCGCAGCCATCTGGTTTCTGGCCACTATTTAATTTTCGGCCATCAACTTGAAGCACCATCTTGCCCACCATCTTTTTTCCAGCTGCCATCTTGAATCGTTATCTTGGGTTTAATTTTATCCTGCTCTATAATTCCATCGCTATTTATTCATGCTCTCGCATTCCACTTTAGACGCCTTCACTCCACCCTGCAATCTTAAAATAATGCTCTATCATTACACCTTGATGTCACGATCTTGACATAATGCTCTATCATTCCATTCCTATTGTCTTGTGATATTACATTCCACTTTAGTCACCTTTGCTTCATCCTGCAACCTTAGATACAATTTGTCTAAGCCACCAGATGAACTGCCGAAAACACCTTTCTTTCATGCTCTGTCAATATATGTCATTACCTCCATCTTTTTTTCCCATAATTTATGCTCTGTTAATCCATGCCCACCATCTTGCTGGGTTGTGGTTGGTACACTGCTCGTGGCTGGTGTTATTGGTATTTTTATTTGGTATGCTGAAGGTAAGGTGGTTAGCATGGTAATTGGTATATATATGGTTTGCATAATCAACTTGTTTGTTGGTTGTTATTCTCATCTTCGTCTTCCTCCTCCTCCTCCCCTCCACCCCGATTAGATGGTCTACTGGTATTAATGGTTTGGAATGTTTGTCTGGAATATTTTAGTGGGCGTGGATCGTGTGGTGTGTTGGGTACTATGCCACTAAGTATTTTTTTCTGGTGCTAGTCGTAGAGTTAATTGTAAAGGCAGTATCTAAATTTTTGTTAAGGTGTATGTGGGCTGAATTAACTAAGTATGCTTTAGATATACAAAGCGGTGTGTATATTACGTCTGGTGTCGGTAGAACAGTTGGTATGTGTAAAAGGTATATGTTAATTTTGGTAAGGACTGTGTAGACTGAATGGCTTGGAGTATGCTTGATTTACAGTTTGTGGCATGGGTGGTGAGTATATATGGTGACGGCCTATAGCACAAATTGAATGGATATTTTGTTATGGGCTGGTTTCAACTGTATAGTTGCTCGAGCTATGATTGATGGTATGATTGATGTTTTGGGTGTTATTGTTGATTGCTATGACTGGGTATTTTCTTGGGTTTAGGAGACGATATGGTTGGTTAGCCTGGTATCGCTCAGTAGTGACAGTTTTACAGATGGTAGGGATGTTTGTGTTAAGGGTTGGTCTGGCCTGTAAGGTGGCTTGGTACACTTGGGTTATGATGGATGGTATAGTTATGTTGTGTGTCATGTTTTACAGTATTACTGTCTGGTGATTGTCGGTATATGTCAAAATGGCATGAACAGTATGTATGTGTGTTGGTGAGTCCTGTAATTCTAAGGCATGCTTGAGTTAAAGTGTTTTTTATGGGTAGTCAGTGTATATAGCTGGTGTAAGTCGGTATGGGAAGAAGTTGATTGTGTTGTGGTGTTTGAAAATGCCTTGTATGGTATGGGTGGTGTATTTTTTAGTATTATTGGGTGATACGATTAGTAGCAATTTTTTAATACTGTCGATTGGATGAGCAAATGTAATGGATGTAAGGTTATTGGTTGGTCTGACCTGTATGATTGCTTGGTACATGGGGGATTATACAAATGTTGAGTTGGGTGGTATGGTTGATTAGTTACGACTGAGTTTTTCTTTGTTTATAGGAGATGGGGTGTTGGGTGGTCTGACATGACTTGGGTTATATTGGATGGTATGGTTGGTATGGTGGTATGGTGACTAGTATATTTGGCTGGTGTTAACCAGTAGAGCAGAAACTGTTGCCAGTCCAGCAACAGTGGCATCGTCTGAGGTTGGCCCAGCATCATCGAATTCTTCAGGTGTGACACCGATAGTGCCATTGACTTCTTTGGATGGTACACCTACAGCAGCGCTGCCATCGACGACTTCGCCAAAAAGTAGCCCCCCGAATTGTATGAAAAGGACTTTGGGAGTTTCCTTTGTACTTGGGGTGCTCGGTGCATTTTAGAGGGAAAAATGGGGAATTTTGAGATAAATAAAAAAATTTGGAGTTTTTTGAGGGAAAAAGGGGAATTTTTGAAAGAAAAACGGGGGGAAATGACATGCTGGCGGTGGCTCCACGGCTCCTGACCCTGGACTCTGGCCCGAACCTACATTTTTCTCTCTACTCGTAGATTAAGTAACTTATAGTCTTTTCGCGGTTTATTAAAAACAAACCTTTGAAAAATCACACTATGTGTGACTTTTTGTTGGTTGTGTCCTAAATATGTCACGCATCACAGGCGTTTTATGCTTCTGCTAACATGAAACTACTATATTTTTGCTTAAATTGAACGTTTACTTTATATTCGCTCTATAAATTATAGTATTTTATTAATAAGTAATGCGAATGAAACAGGGAGAAAATAAGTATGTTTGTCGTGCCCACTAAGAAATAGTTCTTATTGAAAATGTTACTACACTGGCTGCACACGAATTCTGTGATTTGGCTTGTTGGTGTAATTTTTAATTCTTGGTTAAGCCTTGTTTGCATGAGGTGGAGGAATATCCTGAATGTAAAAATTAAGCAGGTTTTCAGAAATGTTGGAAGTGGTGAATGGACTATATATATCAAGAGTGGTCAATACCATGTTAACCAACGAACCACTAAATGGGGGTGTCGAAAGCAGACGATACCGTAATAACAAACTTGAAATTTACAACTTGACTACACCGCCAGGCATCCGTTTTATTTCTGGCATCATCCGCTAGGATGCGTATCATTCGATTGTCTCGTTGCCTTCTTTGACTGATAGATGTGTTGGTGTCGTGCTGTTGCCATATAGAGAAAAATCGATTCTAGAAACGTTTAAGTGAACTTAAAATATCCTGGGGGTGCGGAGATCCGACCCGACAATCTATGGAATATGTGTCAGGTAGTTAAACATCTGAGCTACGAAGCTTTGATTGGTAGCAGTGTATGTAAATGTTGGTTTATAGCAATTATTACTTTATTAACTAGCGCACGCTTGACTTATAAATTCGCATGCCATTTGCATAGTAATAAATAAAATAAATTTTTATAGTGGAATAGTGTTTTATGAGGAATTTTCTAATTGTTAGAGCCGAATCCTACTAACTTTAATCAGCTAATAAAATTAGACGAAATAAATATTATCTGGAATTTTTTTTTTCTCTGTCATCGCCAATAATTTAACAAGGTAACTTGTGTGTTAAGAAGACTTGAAATTAATATCAGTTTATATTAGTAACTATTTTATTTATATATTATCTAATCGTGTCCCATTCATATAGTATAATATAAAACAATCTCTTTGAGAATTTTTGTTGATTATAATGTTGTCGGTGAACGATGGCCCTGATATTTGTGGTCGAGTCGACTGTATCCGGTGTCCACCCCCTGCTTGGGACTACGATGCGACCCTTGTTACTAGTCGACCAAGCCAAGCATGCATCCGGAAAGTGTGTGAAATACTCAAGGTCACGCCATTTCCTCTCTTTTCTCTTCTCTTACTTACCCCTTTCCATCACCAGGATAAGATAAAGCGCTCGGCTGCAATTATCAGGTGTCGGAGTGTCCATAAGTTGTGGCACAGTTTCTACTAATTCGCGTTGTCGTGTTGATGCTTCCGTGAGGGCTGGTGTCTGTAGAAGTTGCTTAAATTCACGTCGACAGTTGTACACAATCTCGCGCAGACGGCTAACTATATTGCATTTATGTTGTTCTCCCTCTCTCTACAGCTACACCAGCGCTCGAATCTTACCCCTCCCCGGCTGCACACTTGTCGAATAGTACATTCCAGCAGTGGATCGACGCATTTTGTATTAACTACGCTGTACCGACCCCACACTTCCCTAAATAACGATAACAGTACTTTTGCTTCTCCTTAATATTTTTAATGAATAAACAGAACGTGTCGGAAAAAAGCCGACAAAGTCCATCTGCATATTCCTTACGAAGAAATAATACGATAACGTCAAATAATACGATGGCGTCAGAAGTAAACGGAAACTGCTATAGAGTTGGTTTCAGTCGGACCAGTAAACTAGCTGGAAAGAAAAAAGGGGAAATTATATTACGACTTCGTTTCTTATTTAGCATATTTGCTATTCAATGTTCGCATACAAAAAGTAAATAATAACCAAATTGTAAAACAACAGATAAAATAATGCAATGGAATTTTACATGCAGTGTTATTTAAAAACCTTTGAACAAACAATTCCTCTGAAAAATAATGTACAGGAAAAATAAGGTCGACTGTGTATGCGGGGAAACATGGCAGCCATGCGGACTCTATATGTGCCTTCAACTCCTTCTAGCAGCATTGCCGGTAAAAGTTCTCGTAATTATAACATCAATCTCCACAAATTCCCTGTCGTGCTACCAGATGTCGTCGCCAAAAATGCTTCAAAATCCTGGCTAGAGAAAAATGGATAAATTTGATATCGCGCGAAACGTTAGTGGCGCAAATTTTTTTTGTATGAATACGTGTTGTTTGCACGATCATCGGAAACCTGGAAATGCAAGGGAAGAAATAGTTCCACAAATAAGCACATTGAAATATATACAGAGTTTTGGGCAGGGAGAAGGTGCACCTTAAGGTGGGTTTAACACAACTTGACGTCAAGCTTTCGTAAATCTCCGGAATTCCTAAAGTCCCAGACACTCTTGTCAATAAGACCATAAAGTTTCCTTATCAGACCATGCTGGTCAAATAATATTGAATATTTTTTAAAATGCTCTAAACTGTAAAAAATTTTATTTCATGAACCTATTGTTATTTTTACTTAAACTTAATTAGGAAAGTTGGAAAAAGCCATGCAAACCTGAAAAAGAAGCAATGTTAAGAATTCTTAGATTTTTATTTTATTTGTTAAATAACTTTTAATGTAATTTTTCAGACATTTTTATGCCGTATTTAAGTTATTGCCTCTGATTTGTACTATTATTGTGCACTATGCACTTTCAACAACATTAATGCCTAGGAAAATTATATATTTTTTAACATCTCCATAAACGTATTTCCAATCTAAATATTGTTCGTCAGTTCAAGTTTTGTGGGGTTGAAAATTACTCTTTTTGTTATACATGATTCTGATGAACTCGAACTGACAAACTTCAAAGAAGTTTTAGAACTGGTCCAAAATGCGAATATTTTGTGGAATCTGGAGCCATACAGTTTTTACAGACAAACATGGCAGTGTTAATGATATTTCGGTGACGTCACAGCCTTATGACTTTCTTTGATAAAATTCCTTTGAAGCAGTTTAATACGAGTGAGCGAAGAGATTTGGGAGGCTCTTTAACAGCGAGATCTTGAGGGCCGATGAGGGTGATTGAGGTATGGAGCAGCTCCGGAACGAAAAAGCAGGGGGAACGGAAGATCCCCGAGAAAACCCGCCGACCAGTGGCATCGTCCGGTACGATTCCCACAAGCGAAGATCTGGGAGTGACCCGGCTGGGGATTGAACCCGGTTCGCCTTGGTGGGAGGCGAGCAGGCTAACCGCTCAGCCTTCGCGGCCCCAGCTTGATACGATAATTTTGACAATGTGAGTGGGGTTTAGGATTCATCACAGGCAGAAAATGTCTGCTTGTGTTTGACAGCTGACTGCGAATGGCTTATCACCATCCTGTGTATGTCAGTATCAAGGACAGCAAGGACTACCGGTTTCTCTCTCCCTTAACGCTCCTGTGTTTCGCATCATGTAGTTCCCTCATCTTATATACCTTTTATTATTGTCATTTAAGGTGTGCAGTGTCCTCGCAATAAACTTTTTCTATAAAATTGTAGCGACGACAACGGTGGATGAAGGGGAAACATTTTTATTAACATTGTAGCAATACTCCTAATGAGCCAAATTAAAAAAAAAAAAACAGGAATTTTTATAAAAAATTCCGAGTTATACCCTAAAAGACTTACTTTGGTTGTAAACGAAAATAATCTAAACATAAAACTAGGATAGTTTCTTTAATTGTAATCGTTAAATGGAGCATTTTCTGTTGAGCGACGATCAATAAATTTTCCTACGCGAAGTAGTATAAGGCATTTTGTCTATAGTCTATTAGCGGTTTCTCCACACTTTTTGAACCGCGCCTTTGAAAAATCACCCGCGAATGGCGTGTTTGGTTGTTTCCTGAATGTACCATATACCACAACCATTTTATACTTGAGTTAACATAAAAGTACTTTAATTATGGTACAAATTAAATTTTTACTGATATTTTATATAAGTATAAATGTTAACATTTCGTCTATAATTAATGCAAATAAAAACAGCGAGACTATATGCGTATTAGTAATGCCTAGTAAGAAATAGTTCTTATGAAATGTTCTATTACACTGAGTGCATAAGATTGCGGTGCGTTTTCACTTCGGTGGAATTATCTAGAATTGATTAAGCTTTTGTTTGCTCGAAGCGGAGGAATATCCCGGAAAGTATAACTTCAGCAGGGCTTCAGAAAAGTTGGAAATAAACGTGAGTGGACAATAAAGAGGCAGTCTACAGAGTTTAAGTCTTAGCAGCTGTGACGACATCGTGACGTTGAGTTAGGACGTGGTGTGGCTCAGCGACGGAGCGCATGCTGAAAACTTGCCCAAACAATGGTAAAGAGAGCCGTGTTCGCCACATGCAAGAATCCGCGCGACCCTGTCCGGGAATCGAACTCTAATCGCCTTTGTTGGGAGGTCATGCAGTATACACGCCACCAGGGCGGTCGTCATTCGCGGATTATAGCCCACGACCGACTAACAATGATCTACGGTTAACTGGGAACTTCTGAAGGTCCTATTCAGTGTCTTATTTCTGCCCGTTGTTTATCTTTCCAAGCCCATATGTACAATTAAACATCGACGTGGAAATAACACTTATAGTCTATTCGTGGTTTCGTCACAATTTTTGAATCAAACCTTTGAAAAATCGCTCCATGTATGACGTACTTTGTTGTTTCATAATTAGCGTGTCAGGTTTCACTTGCGTTTTATAATTCTGTTAAGGCTCGGCTTCTCCCTTTTTTTTACAGAAATTTGTCGTTTTCGTGTCATAATTTTAGTTTTTAGAGATGTTATAGAAAATGTTTGTTTATAGAAAGTTACAATTTGCTAGTCGTTTAATACGTCTGTATCTTATTT
The DNA here is from genome assembly GCA_002778355.1 of Clitarchus hookeri. NCBI lineage: Eukaryota > Metazoa > Arthropoda > Insecta > Phasmatodea > Phasmatidae > Clitarchus > Clitarchus hookeri. Next base: position 24,506 of record NQII01005296.1, on the reverse strand, counting down.
TCTCTGTGCGTTTTTTCCTGCTTGCAAAAAGGCAGGAACTTATTGATAAAATATAAATTTGGTCTCCACTTTTTACAAGTAGTTAACATAAGATTAAAATTAGGCACATAAACTTATAAACACCTCGTAAAATAAATTTTTTTTAAATCATATAATGTTAGTAATTACTATAAAACCGAAATTATTACGCGAAAACGAATAATTACTGCAAAAGAGGTGAAGCTGGGCCTCAATATAAAAGTATCTAATTTTTTGTTGAATTGAACTTTTGCTTATATTTTATTTATAAATTATAACATTTCATTTACAATTTATATGAATAAAAACAATGAGAAACTATGTGTGTTGGTAATGCCTAGTAATAAATAGTTCTCATGCAAAATATTACTACTCTGAGTGCGCACGAATGCGGTGCGTTGTCCAGNTTGGTAATGCCTAGTAATAAATAGTTCTCATGCAAAATATTACTACTCTGAGTGCGCACGAATGCGGTGCGTTGTCCTTTTGGTGTGATTCCCTAGACTTGGTTAAGCTTTGTTTGCACGAAGCGGAGGAATATTCGTGGAAGTATAACTTCAGCAGTGCTTCAGAAAAGTGCGAAGTAACCGTGGATTGACTATATTGTCCATGCGTGATACTGTAAAGTTTTTTAAAGACATAATTACTATACTATATCGCAAATTCTTACTTTACTTAAAAAAAAAAAAAAAAAACGAAACTGATGTCAGAAGGCACGAACTTAATGGGCGCTATTTTTTTTTAATGTTTATAAACCAAGTTTTTTTTTACTGTTGCTTGAGCTATATCTACTGTATAGGAAGGTATGACTAAACGGCTCGTCAACAGCGAGGTCATTAGAGACGGAGCAAGATGCTCAGAGAAGCAGGAGTGGGGGAGGAATATGCCATGACCTGTTGTAAGGAACCATGCCAGCATTCACCTGTAATAATTTCGGGGAACCATGGAAAACAGTAATCAGGTTGGCCGGACCGGGATTCGAACTCATTTCCACCCAAATGCGAGTCCGAAGATTCACCAGTGTACCGCCTCGCTCGGTTATACTGTACACTTTTTTTTATAACCGGTTATTGGACACGTCTGTGTTTACAAAATTACAGGTTAGTGGTTACATGAACTAATAACAACAACGTAGGTAAGTTCTTTTGGTTAGTTGAGACCCTTACTTGTAGATTAGCTCACGTCCACCTTTCCTGAAATTTCCAAATGAAAATGAAAAGTATAACAAAAATGATTAGATGCAATGTAAATATAACTTACATAAACATATTTATTTTTAACATTCATTACGCATATATTTGTTGACAGGATAGTAAGCATGAAAAATCAAAAAATCCCAATTTTTAATGTTTGGGTTAAAAATTTTTAGTCGGTCGTAAACGAAATGTAATACAGCGACAACACGGATTATTAAAGGCACTTGAACTGTCAGNAAAAAAAAAAAAAAAAAAAAACAACGAAGCAGAATGGCACTAAGGAAATAAATTTTTCCACCATCCGATAGCAATTTTCGCTCTTCTGCCTTACCCGGATCACATTTCCGCTACACGAGTAACGAACTTCCAAGCTTCCTTTGTTCTTCCACAAAGAAATTAACGCGAAAATGGAAGTGACAGGAATTCATAATCATCGCCGTTACTTAGGCGTTCTCGTTGAGTCTGACGGCGCAGGAGCATGCGAATAGTACGCCAGACTGGTAATTTTCTTTTTTCGTAATAAACAAGCCGAGTAGCCCCAAGCGCAGCTCAAAGAAGTGCAATTACTCCCCGACAATTTGTCTGCCATGCGGCCGGAGCATGAGAAATAAGGCCAGAACAACGATGAATCGCTAGTCTTTCTGTTATTTGCTTTGAACTAGCGTTCTCTGGTGAAGATTGATATGCTGTTAAAAACCAGCAGATGAACTATTAGGTACCAGCTGAGTATGCCAGAGAGAGAGAGAGAGAGAGAGAGAGAGAGAGAGAGAGAGAGAGAGAGAGAGAGGGAGAGACAGAGAGACAGACAGATAGAGTACAGAGATTTCCATGAAACATAACTACTTTTTTTGATGGATTCTGATAGCCTTAAATAAGAATATACGAGCGCATAAGAGTAAGTAAAGGAACCTTAAGTAATAACGGTTGCTTATTAAACAGCGAAACACATATACATCATAGCTCCCCTTAGCGGAGTTCTCGGATGGTGTGAAATGTTTTCTTTTATAATTTTTTTAAATACATGTAAATCCGCACAATGCAGCCGACTTCAGGTAGAGTCCTCTTTTTGTTAGAGTTCCTTCGCACATACTATATCCGAAGTTTGCGCATGCGAGAACAATGAGTTTGAGTGCCCGCATGCAGATGCGCATGGTAGTTGCAGTAGAAATTTATTTCAAGAATTTCGTTTGAAATTAAAGTATCATTCTAATGTTTTATAATCATTTTATTGTTACAATGAAGAGCCAAAAAAAACTAGTATAGGCGTGCGTATGCGAATAACAGAGATATGGAACCAATCAGAGTACAGAGTAACGCGATGCGGTCGGCAGCGCCTATATATAAGACAACAAGCGTCTGGCAAAGTTGCTAGATCGTTTACCGCTGCTACAATGGCAGGTTATCAAGATTTAAGTGAGTTTGAACGTGGTGTTATATTTGGCGCACGAGAGATGGGACATAGCATCTCCGAGGTAGCGATAAAATTTGGATTTTAGCGTACGACCATTTCACGAATGTACCTTGAATATCGGGAATCCGGTAAAACATCAAATCTTCGACATCGATGCGTCCGTAAAAAGATTGTGAACGAACGGGACAAACGACGACTGAAGAGAATCATTAAACGTGACAGACGTGCAACCCTTTATCAAATTGACGCAGATTTCAATGCCTCCTGCATACCTCCAGACATTAGTCGAGTCCATGTCACGTCGTCTTGCGGCAATTCTGCGTGCTCGCGGGGGTCCTACACGATATTAGGCAGGTGTACCAGTTTTTTTTTTGCTCTTCAGTGTATTTAAAAAGGAAATATTTTAATCAATTCTTCACTCATACTAACGTGATAATTTAATTTCTTTCTTACGTACTACTGTTTTGTTAAATAAATCTAAATAAAATACAAATTAAAATAAAGGTGATGTCATGTTTTATCTTTATTTTTTCTTAGGTTGTGGTTTTTGCATACACAGTGTATTCGTAGAAAACAAGTTGCATATTGTTAGGACAAGTTCAAACCTGTNTTAGGTTGTGGTTTTTGCATACACAGTGTATTCGTAGAAAACAAGTTGCATATTGTTAGGACAAGTTCAAACCTGTTCTTTCCTGCCTTGACTTGTCTTAATCTTTATGCAACTCTCTCTGAGAGCACAGCTATGTGCAAAACTTTGTTAACCAATTCTTACCTAACCTAATATTACCTAAAACAAACAGGGGGGGGGGGGCTGTCCTACGCCATGGGACACACCTGTCGTTCCGTCCAGCCAAACCAATAGATAAGAAGAGGATGGAGCAGCGACGGAATGAAGAAGGAGAAAACAAGAGCACCCCGAGAAATCCTCAACACCGCTGCAATATCCACCATCACCCGCGTGAGAGTCCCTGTTCACCGGGACCTGGGATGAAACAGGTGACTTTAGCCAACTGTGGGTCCACAAGAAACTCAATCTAATAACATAGTTTATTTATACCAGGATTCGACAACCACGTATTTTGTCATGTGGCAGCACAGATACTTGATACACATTCCGGAGGTCGGGATTTCGAGTGGAGTGGAGAGATTTGGGTGGCTCTTAACATCGAGGTATGAGAGCCGATGAGGTTAAAGTGAGGTCAGTATGGGGCAGCGCAGGAATGGATGGGAAACGAGAGATTCCCGAGAAAACCCGCCAACCAGTGGCATCGTCCGGCACGATTTCCACATGCGAAAACCCGAAAGCGACCCCATCGGTAATTGAACCCGGTTCGCCTAGGTGGGAGGCAAATATCCTAACCACTACACCACTGCGGCCCCTAATCGGTAGTTCGATACCGGTTGAATGCACTGGGGTAGTTTTTCCCAAATGGTTTCTCCCCCTACTCTAGGCTAATGCCACTGCACTTCCCTATGAACCATTCCTATCCTCTGTGCATGGGATTGAGATTCTGATCAGCTGTTGATGTGTGAAATTAAATAAAGTGTATTATTATAATCACTGTTAGGCAACAGTTCNATTGAGATTCTGATCAGCTGTTGATGTGTGAAATTAAATAAAGTGTATTATTATAATCACTGTTAGGCAACAGTTCCCCTTGAATTATAGGGGAGTACTGTTTAAAGTGCATCCATATATTTTCATAAAATTACGGACACTCAGTTTTCTCAGTAACAAAATTCCCGTAAATTTCACACGACTTTTCGTAAATTCGCGGAACAGACCGTAAATGTACTGATTTGGTTTTCTGTATTTGCGGNTGTAAATTTCACACGACTTTTCGTAAATTCGCGGAACAGACCGTAAATGTACTGATTTGGTTTTCTGTATTTGCGGTTTATAAAGTGGGACTGGAAAAAGTTTTACCATTGCAATTTGGATGTTCCACAGTGCATAAATAAGAAATTTAAAAAAAGTGAATTATTTTTTCTAATAAATATGAGTGGAACCAATAAATGCGTACCCAAGAACTCTAACCACTGCGCTACCATGTTTACATTAACAATCTGATTTGAAAAATTGATGTTATCATAAAACCCGAGTTTAGTTTCTGGCAATGCTAGATTACTTCAAGAGATTCCCTGTGTCAAACATGGTTTGTGCTACTTTTCGGTGTTTAAACATACAAGTGTAAACGACGTGAATTTCCTAACCNTCCCTGTGTCAAACATGGTTTGTGCTACTTTTCGGTGTTTAAACATACAAGTGTAAACGACGTGAATTTCCTAACCGCCACACGTGCAGTAGTGGTCAGACTACTCGGTTCCCATCGTCGTGAACCGCTTTAGCCTGTAGATTTTCTCGGGGTACGCCCGATCTCTTTTGTGTTCCATTATTTCTCTGCTTCATATCCATCTCATTTTCTCCTTATCAGAGCTAAAGGTTTCAGTTCATAAAGCGACTTCCGGATTGTAATAATCATCTGGGAGCAACCCGAGAAATTCTCCAGGNAGCTAAAGGTTTCAGTTCATAAAGCGACTTCCGGATTGTAATAATCATCTGGGAGCAACCCGAGAAATTCTCCAGGGTCGTGACTCCTTCGCAGTAGTAGTTTCACGGCACGAATCTTCACACTGTTCGTTGGCTTTCCACCATGACCCACCCTCAGACACCAACACACACCTACACACACACACGCACAGAGCTCGTGCAAGACCTGCGCCTTGGTCCGGATCTGCAAATTGATACAACGAGGTCTGCGAACGCTCCAGCCATAAACCGAAGAACTGCCGCTCGGGTACACAACACCGGTTATTATATGTATATCATTTCTTATATATTTTATTCATGGTTACTTTCAACTTTTCTAATGCCCTGTCTAAGTTATACTTTCATAAAAACCTGACCGAGTGTAGAAAATTACACCAAAAGGAAAACGCACTGCATTCGTGCACACTCAGTGTAATATTTTGAATAAGAAATATTCCTTACTAAGCATTACCAACAAACCTATTTTATCCCTGTTTTATTCATATTAATTTATAATTACAAATTATAAATTATAGACAAAATATAAGTAAAAGTGCAGTGTAAAAAAAATATTCTTTTATGTTATCAGAAGTATAAAACGCTTGTGATTCATGTAATACCTAAGAAACAACCAAACACGCCATACAGGGCGTGATTTTTCTGAGATTTTATTCAAAAAGTGTGAAGAAACCGCGAATAGACGACAGACACTTTCCAGCTTATTTCGTATTACAATAGTGTTTGGTGTTGCGGCTGGAGCACTCGTTTCCCACCTAGGCGAACCGGGCTCGCTCCCGGATTTTCGTATGTGGGAATCGTGCCGGACGATGCTGCCGCTGGTCGGCGGGTTTTCTCGAGGTTCTCCCGTTTGCCTCGCCCTTACATTCAGGCGCTGCTCCACAATCACCTCGCTTCATCTTCATAGGCTCTCGAGACCTCGATGTTAATTAAAAACTACCCAAACCTTTCNTGCTCCACAATCACCTCGCTTCATCTTCATAGGCTCTCGAGACCTCGATGTTAATTAAAAACTACCCAAACCTTTCCACTCTCTCGTACTACAATACTACTACAATAGTAAAAAATAAATAAACAACGATATTTAAAAATAACAACATTTCTCCGAAATAACTCAAGATGCAGAGCTAGGTTTTTTACGGACACACACACTCACATTCAACCTTCTTCTTGTCAAGGATGCGACTCATTTCCATAAACACTATAGTTCATTATGTAATAACAAACATGTCAAAATCCTCGTCACATCACATGTAANGCGACTCATTTCCATAAACACTATAGTTCATTATGTAATAACAAACATGTCAAAATCCTCGTCACATCACATGTAATATCCGTGATGTGTTTTTACATAACACCTCTTTTCGAACTGCTTACTTCAAAATGACCCTTATCGTGGAGGGATGATGGACAAGTCGTTTTAGGTACACCACACACGTGCGTAATGTCTGAGAGGACTGAAGATACTTGTAGTGTTGCGGTTCAGTAGCTGTAACAGTGCACAAGTGCAGGTAGCTGAACAGCATAGCTAGCACCAAGTTTGCAGTCACCCTAAAGACCATACAGAATATTTACCTTCCTTCTTCTAACAGTTAATTTAATCGTGAATCTAGAACACCACCACAACCTACTTAATGTATCCGTGCGCCCTTATTAACTGTTGAAAGATTAAAAAAAATTCATATTTTACTTTCCGCGGAAAAAAAATTTGTTAATTTGATAAGACTAGTTGCATTTAATTGTAAGAATATATTTTTTTAATTCTAGGTTTATAAGTTTTTAATTTATCCTTTTTTTACGTTGTAGAACCCTGGTTTTGGCTGTAATTATGTTCAAATAAAATATATACAAATAAACATATGCTGGAAGACAAGAAATCATGAAGGCTTTGTTATTAACCAATATAAAGTATTTGTCTTGTTTTATTTAAGAAAACAGTGATAACATTAAGAAAATAGTTTCAGAAATATTATCTGTTCACCCACGTCGGGATTGTTGATTAGGAAGCAAAACTATTTTGGGTCTGGTTGGTCATGCAGAAGTTGCGAAAATTACTGTTTTGACGACTATGTATATTGTGTCTCGTCTCTTTGTGCTTCATTTGCTGCCATTTTCAGTTGGAATATTTTTCACAGCTTTGTTAAAGGCCTTGCCCAACTTTCGAGTGGGCCGCGTTGGTGATGTGGTCTGACCACTTGCCTGTCACAATAATGGACACCGTATTTTCTCATCTGGCAAACGCGGCAGATGATGCTGTTTGTATGTGGAGCTTTTTCCAGACACTCCTATTCCCTCCACTATTGCAACTCGTCGTTGCCCTAATGCCACCTTGCTTCATCCCGACGACNTTTTCCAGACACTCCTATTCCCTCCACTATTGCAACTCGTCGTTGCCCTAATGCCACCTTGCTTCATCCCGACGACATCAGTTGTCAGGCGCCGTTCATTCAGTCGATCTTAACCTTATCCTGATCTCTCTTCACGCAAGCATAGATGCCAAAGTGATGACCCGGCAGGTTCGAAATTCTCTATACGGCTGCTTGCTTTACATCCCCTTCTTTTTTGCAGGAGTTAGACGATAACAGTTGGTAACGTATGCATCCAGTCATTTAACAAATTCAACACATGGCGAAATTCTGTATCTAAGTCATTGCTTACAATAGCCGAGATGTAAAACGCATATAAACTCAATTATTGGAGAGAATGCCATTTTATTGGTTGTTGCATGCTGGCTTTCTCTATTTCACGTATTCACTTGTCCACACAGAACTTACCAGTTATGCCAACACACGTACGTTAATGGTCAGCCGTGTTAGAGAATGTGACCATCTTCAGGTGCACCGATGACATCAGCGATTCTACTGAATAATGTACATCACTTCACCATGAACTGTCAGGTATGGTGGAGGAGCTTCTTTCGGCCACACGATGTATATATTTTTACGACATTTTCATCACCAGATGCTCAATACTTACTAATCTAAGGAATAACATTAAATATATGTGTGCAGGAGATCTTATAATGAAAAAAAATATTTAAAAAAATTGTTGCCTGTATGGTTTATGCACACTGTGTTGGATATGTTAATAATTTTCTCGGAACAAAGCGGATACGTAACTTAAAATGACTCTCCCGTTCGTGGGGTCGCGGTTGTGTATTGGTAAGACTACTCGCCTCTCACAAAGGGGAACCGGGTTCGATTCCCGGCGGGCTCGCCCCCCGGATTTTCGCATGTGGGAATCGTGCCGGACGATAACGCTGGTCAGCGGGGTATTTTTTTTTCGGGGATCTCCCGTTTCCTCCTCCCTTACATTCCGGCGCCATCTTATACTCACCTCGCTTCACCCTCGTCGACTCTCAAGACCTTAATGCTAAGAGCCACCTAAATCTCTTCACTCACTCACTGTCCCATTAGTGTATATTTCGGCCCCAAACGGCGTGATGTTGATCACACTTNACCTAAATCTCTTCACTCACTCACTGTCCCATTAGTGTATATTTCGGCCCCAAACGGCGTGATGTTGATCACACTTCTCTGCGGCTCAGCTTTTTTTTCTCTTCGGTCGCTCGAAAATACAACGCCACCAGGAAGGCTCTTCCGGGGAAACTTACCCAGCGCAGTTGTTCTGAAGAGGCCCATTCCCGGATGATAAGGCTCATCTTATCGGCGTCGCAAATATTTCCATAGCTCTTTATTGCTTGCAGAACTCGAGTGGAAAGTTGAGCTCAATAAAGGAGGGAAGATCGAGGAGGAACTTTTTAATGTCTGTAGAATCTGTCGGACCATACTCCGTGGGAGGGCAGGCGATGGGATTTTGAAGAGAGACCCCGCTGAGCTTCGCCTCTTCAGCATCATCTCTCGGCCCCGAACTTTTCCCAGACGACTTTTGAACGATGTTACCGGTAACTTGCTTTGATGAACCAGACGTAATAAGGGCAGCGCAAGGGTGGGAGGGTAAGGGAAATGCAAAGTGAGTGGGAAGTCATCGGGGCGAAAGTTCTAAGCCGGCAATGAAGTCCCGTCTTAAAGTTTTTTTTCGCTCCGCCTTTCTCACTCTTCCACGGCGGAAAACAAAAACATCATTTCGTCCGTGGAGGAGGAGAATATCTTCGCAACAGCCACGCCGAAAATCTCCAGTTCCAGCCCCCTCGTGGGGGTTGTCACGGGACATGAAGAGGACATTGCCAACTTCAACAAGTTGGTGCTCAAACTTGCCTCCTCCCCTTCACCAGTCTTCGCGCCTCTTGGAACGGCACGGTGGGTTCGGGAGGGGGAGAATAAGAGTTACGGCGATTCGAGGGTTGGCACGACGAGTTTCGCTGTAATCCGCGGTACGTGAAATGCGTTCTTAGCGCTTCCTCTTCCGTCAAGAAGGTTCTGGATTTGAGAAATTTTGGTGGGAGGGGGAAGGAGCGGACGGATCGCGCGAGAAATTTTCGGGGCAGGCGTCCCGAGCGGCAACCCTTCTGCGCCAGTTGTCCCATGAGGGGAANACGGATCGCGCGAGAAATTTTCGGGGCAGGCGTCCCGAGCGGCAACCCTTCTGCGCCAGTTGTCCCATGAGGGGAAAATCTCCCTCCCCCCATTCCCCACCTGCACATACCCCAGCACTCTTCGTGGTTATCGAGAAACTCGGTTACAGCCTGGTTCACATTTGTGGGGATCAAGCCGAACAGGCAGAGAGGAAAGAACCTATTATTGTTCACACATATAGGATGAATCACCTAAAACTTGCACCGATTGATAAAGCCTTTACTTTACAAGAGGACTACAGCTGCTTTCATAGAATTTAAGTTTTGACAAGGACACATAATTGCAGCCAAGATACATATTTTAATATGTATTAGAACGCTGTATTTCTCGAACAAAGTTACATATTTTCCAAATGGAACAATGCCTATTCATATGAAGAAAATAAAACTAGAGGAAATTATAATGTCAGTGGTGTTTTTCTGAAGGATTCTAGTGCAAGTGGTGATAGTTCATACCACCTAGACGTAAGACGTGCTGAAAAAGGCGACGTGCTCATGGTGTACTAACAAGAAGGAGGTCCCAATGCAATAACTGTAAAGTAAATCGAATCTAAACACATACAGACCAATATCGTATCCTAGTAACTAAGCAGTTAAAGGGAGCTGACAACTGACGGTATTAAAAATTGTCATATAACGATAGCACGTAAACTACTATAGCACTATAGTTCTGCAAAAAAAAAAAAAACCCATGACATTCTAATTTACTCTATTTTTATTTACTTGATGTGAATAGGAAATGTTGCATTTGAAAAATTCTAACTTTGTTCAAGAATTATACATTATAATATATATTACAATATTTGTCAGGGCTGTAATTATGAGCACTTTTCGAAACTTCGATTCTGTGAAACCAGCACTTCGATAGCACCGCTCATTTCAGAAATATTTGCGGTGCAAGTTTTGGGTTATTCAACCGGTATATGTTGTTTACGGTTGAGCACTTTTGAAAGCCCTGCTCAGGATGTACTTTTTTTTTCTCATTTGGTAGAATTTCGCAATGTGTCAGGTTGACATGCCACGGACAATCTTACCTCATTCATGTGCCAGCCAAGTGAAACTGTAGAATTTTTTGCGAAAAAAAAAAAAAGTTTTAATTTGATGCCATAAATTAAAACAACACACCGGCAGTACAAAATTAGGTTAATAACGATTTTTCTTAATTCGCTGCCAACTTAACTAGGAGTCCGACTGTTAGTGTGTACTGCAGCATGCATGTAGTTATGGGCAGTGACATTTTTCAAAGGTTTATTTTAGAAGTCCTCTTTTTTTTTTTGCCTTGGATAGCTTCGGGCATATTTTGTAGGAAGCTCAGTTTACGATCACGCTAGTTCGTTAGTTATTTTTAATACCAAGTTTCCAAAGTGAAATGTTGTCGACAAACTAGGAGCTGACTATATAGTTTTACAATACTTCAGCAATTTAAATGTGATATAAATTTTTATTTAGTAATTTTTAAAGTGTATATAATTTGGTTATATGCTTTCAAAATTATATGAACGCTAGTTCCACCTATTGGTTGTTTTCGAAAACATATATATTTATACGCTTGTTGCGTTAAATTAATATTAGAATTAGAATATTTAATTATAAATACAAAAATTTAAACACTGTAAAATATTTAATAAAAGTACGTTGACAATTCATGAAGTTGNGATATTTAATTATAAATACAAAAATTTAAACACTGTAAAATATTTAATAAAAGTACGTTGACAATTCATGAAGTTGTTATTGTACTCTCAAAACATGCGAAGCTGCGGACCTTTGGGAAATATCGGTGAATCGCTTTCCGCAACAAAAATTTCAGGAGTTCAACGCTTCGTCGTGGTACGTGAACTAAACGAGGACGAGTTCTGATTGGCTGTTCTAGCTTCCCGCTTAGTCTGTTCGCCGTGAGAGACGCACGTGTGAACGAGACGTCAGGCCTGCCAGGGTCTTGGCGATCTTCGTCCCTACACGCAGTGAGAGTCGTCGAGGAGAGATTCAGGNCGAGACGTCAGGCCTGCCAGGGTCTTGGCGATCTTCGTCCCTACACGCAGTGAGAGTCGTCGAGGAGAGATTCAGGCGCGCCAAGCGCCCATGGGAGATTAGTAGAGATGAATATGGAGCAGAGACGGAAAGCAAGAACGCCGAAGAAAGTAGAGCACCTCGATAAAACGGCAACGTCCGCCACGGATGTAAGTGCGCCGGGAATGAAACCCGAATTATGCTTGGCGAGAGTTTACGCGTTAGCCACTTTACAGCCGCAACCTGTCGCTTACAGGAAGGAAAATACTAATCTCCTGGAGTTCTCTGTCGACTGAACCTTACAATGTTATTCATTTATCGTCTAGTATTCATTGGGGAAGCGAGGAATCTCCTATGAGAAGAAATAAATTCAACAGGGGTTAATTACGAAAAACTTTTATCTATTTAAATATTAAGTCACTTTAATAATGCATGGATTTAGTAAACGTTTAAATACTTTCAACACTTCAACTCCTCTGTAAAACAATCGTGTACACATCTTTTGTTTTACCCTCAGCATTACTAGNTAAATACTTTCAACACTTCAACTCCTCTGTAAAACAATCGTGTACACATCTTTTGTTTTACCCTCAGCATTACTAGTGTGTTTCATGTTCCCCACAACCCCATGCTGTAGTATAATTATGGGCATTCACGGCCAATGTTTTTTTTTTTAATGGGAGCTGTGGGGCTGTGGCTGTGGCTGGCGGTCTTCGGCTCCGACTCGGACGAGCTCGGCAATCTTCGGCTCAGCTCAGGGGGTGCTCGGAAGATGTCGACTCAGGATTACGAACGTAGACGAAGGTGCTCGGCAGTTACGCCCACTAATTTTTCAAGCATATGTTTTTTCTGGTAGCCATATTGGTTTTATAGGCATAGGGCATGTCAAATTTAAGAATTAAACAGAATGAATGGTGTGAGGATTGCACTATTGGGTTTTGTAAAATAACACTGTTAGAATACTGCAGCTGATTATAACAAATTCTCAAATAAATTGTCGGAATTATTAAATTCGATTTCCTTTATACTCGAAAATTCATTTAACATTTACCCTAATTTTATGGCTATTTTGATGGCAGGCAAGTAGTCATAGAAAAAATACTGGAAAATAGTAAGTTCAATCTCGGAGTACTGTTAAAAGCGTTAAAAACATATTGCTTCTAAATTTTTTAACTGTTTGAAAAAGTTAACTTCGTATTGTAATGTCACTCATCGCCACAGTCTTGTGTATATTGGTTTTTGCAACATATTTCTCTACAAATACTTTAATTTTGAAGCCTAGCACGCCTCTGTTGTGTTTTTTTTAATCCATGGTATGTAAATAATTTGAAATAAGTAAGGAAACATTTTTTATTTCGCAGTCAATGAAATTAGGTTATCTTCTAAAATACCGAGAAAGCTTTGGATTAGTACCAAAAGGGAAAATTGGAGTTCTGTAAGTGTTCATTTTTTATTTCCTATTCTCGTTTCCTGAAGGCCCCAGAAGATTTAATGCTACCGCGAGTTTAGTCGGACCTTCGCAGAAGTAATAAATTAATTGAATTTGTTTCATTAAGAGCTACGAAAATTATCTACGGGTAATCTAAAGGCTGCCACGTTATAGTATTTAGCCGTCGTAACTCAGCGGTGGATGGAAATAAAGAGTACACTCAGGTTTCATTAAACAAATAAACTATATTTCCTGCACTGCAGAGTTAAATTATAGCTGGAGTAAAAAAATATTCTAAATTACTGACGTCAACTTTCCTTACGGTCTATAATATGCCGCTACGAATATAGTATATGTTACCAAATCAAGTATATGGAACCACTGTTAGTAAAGTGATAAAACCCGGAAATATTTATTACACTTCAGCCTACACACGTCTTGGTTTCTTCATGTAGACCTTATTTACTCCGGTTACATATTTCTGTTTTAAATAGGGCCCGTAAGTCTGGGCCTGTAGTGTATACAAATGTCTTGTAAAATCAAAATTGGGAAAGTCGAAATTATTTAGGAGGCAATTTAATTTTCGTTGATAGTCAAAGCAAAAATTATAATTTGCTATGGTTACCAGAGAGGCGCGACCTTATGCACTCTACAGAAGAGGTTTGCTCTTTAAGATGGTTGCCCTGGTAATTAAATAAACATCCCTTTTTTACCCGAAATATTTCTAGTTCACTTGTCCTATTAATTAAAGTTCCATTGAAGCAATGTTGTGAACTACTGCAGTTACTCGTTTTGGAAATGGAAAGTAAACTTATCGAAAACTAAAACTGAAATTGTTCGCTGCAAGGGCTCATGTTAAACTTATGGATGAAGATGTGGGGTGGAGGATAGAAAGAAAAAAAATTCAGAAGCATCTTTTAGATTGTGCCGGAAACGATGGGAGCATAATATGGTCCCATCGTAGAGGTAATAAATAGACTATTGTTGTCTTCTGCGCATTTACCTGACATCGACTTATCCATTACCAGCAGAATTGCAAAATCACGTGGTCAAACAGGCGTGGACGTTTTAACAAGTAGTTTTCCAACGTATCAGTACTTTTACACTATAATGACTTATTTAAAATTATAATTAGTATAGAAAATTTACTACATTAGGCTGCAGATATAGGCACGTTGAGCGTCGATATTTTACAAAGTTTGAAAATCTTCTATATATTTTACTCTTTCTGTAAAATTTAGGGAATATACAATAGATGTTCATTTAAAAAAAAATTGACACTCATACTTTTTCAATAAGCTTAAACTCTGGTCTGGTGAATTTGAGAACAATTTATTAGAGTGCAGGCAGTTAACTTGTAATGCTCTTTCTTTTTCTAAAAATAACGACTCTCTTTACCATCTTCCAGACCTCATGTCGCATACGTTTGGGTTTAGGGACTGTTCTCACAGATATAGCAATATGCTCTGGGGACTCGAGGTAAAAACAATTTGAACTTGATGATAGTTAACCAAAAAGACTGAACACAACTGAACTGAAATGTAATTATATTTCGCAGTTAAAAATACTGGAAATAGGTATGCAACGAGCACTTCTGATAGTGCTACTGACACTACCGTGACGCATTTCCGAAAACAAGGCTTACGACTCGACGGGCAAAAAACTTTCTTAAATGGTATTCCGTCAGCAAAATAATTGTTAGTCACGAATTAGTCGTACGTTTATTTATTTGTAAAATATTAAAATATGACTTATAGTTAGTGAACTAATCTCAGATAGTTCATACGGTAGAGCATCAGGCTTTAAGGTATGGGTGTAGGGTTCAAGTCCCAGTTCGGGCACTGGTTTTTAATTTTTCTACGGCTTTGCATAAAAGGTAGAGTACAGTGTTAATACGATTGACCGCAATATTATTAGTACCTATATCTCATTATGACTTTAAAGATATGCGTTCAGATGTAATTGTAGTGCTTCCGTCATACAACCGGTTATATAGATTGTTACTGAAAATATTTTAAAGTTTGCAATTTTTTATACTAATTTTGATAGGTCTATCAGACTCTATACTTAAGTATAAACACAACTATAATAATATTGAACAGAACTGCAGTGGGCAATCCCGTAAAAACTACATTCATTTCAAATTCAACTCCACCCCGAAAAATCAATTAATTGCTACAGTATCTTACAAATCATCATCCGGTTAAAATTGACACATTATTTCTAATTACAGTAATTACAGCACAGTTGTTCAATATATATATATATATTATATATACACATATATATGTTGAACCATTTAACATCATAAATGAATACAATTCAAAACTGACAACTTGAAAGTGAACGTTCGTTCAACACAAAATTACCCTGAATTAAAGCCAGTTTAAGAATGTTGTTCACTACGAATTTCCAGTGTCTTCTCACGGCAGGTATAAACTGTCATTATTTACTAATGCAAAAATTCTATTAAAATACTTTTGTTTTTCTTGTTTTATTCCCCGATGGGCGGGGGAGCAGGATGTTTAATACTTTGTCTAACGTGTATATATATATATATATACATATATATATAAAGTTTTATATCTTTCTGTAACCATCACAAGTAGCACTAATTACACCGCTAATATCTGTAAACACACACTGTAAATGTCAACTACAAAAATTATAGCGCTATTTCCTATATTATTTTCTAAAAACTTAAGGCAGAATATAGGGACAAATGCGCAACATATTTAAATCTGCCTAGCAATGATTTTATACTGTAATATCGTACAAATAATATATGTTAATATATTTTCATTTATAAAATGGCAGATTTAAAATTTGTTTAGCTATTACTACATCTTGCCTACAAACAGCAATAAAAGAGCAGATATTTCAAAGCTATATTTTGTCATAACATTCAGAGCACTGGGACATATATATGCATGTGCCGGAATGATAAGTTCTTGAGAGATAAAAAGGTTTAATTTTTTCCACTCTTTAAAAAATAATTTGGAGTCGCACTTTACACTTAAATGAAACACTTGTGTACTAAAATAACTTATACTTTGTGGAAAAATAAAGAGGGGGGTGGGGATGGAACAAGAAAAATAATTGTTTTCTCTGCCAGCATCAGACACTGTGGGAAGATTCGCACACGTTTACTGTTTCTAGCGTAACATACAATTCTTGGGTAATTCGTACCGTTAAAAAAAAGACTACACACGTGCGGACAAGTACTAAAATCTCTACAGGTAAGGGCAAGTCATAAAATGCTGTGTATGTCAGTTTGTTATTTTCTTATACTTTAAAAAGAAAAATGTTTATATTTATGTTTTTTGTGTCTGAAACTGCGTCGGTTTCCCAGAACCAACACCATGTTTATTCAACGCGTATTCAATAAGTTACACATTTTTTCAAGAATTTGATGTGTTTATTTGAATAACGTTCAAAGATTACGGAAAACGAGGTTGCCGTAGGCAGATGTGTATTGTTAGGTTTTCATGTAAATCGATAATCATGCCCAAATAAATTATTCCCTTTTTGTGCTCATAAAACGAAATATGAGATGTCGATAAAACATTTTTGCACATAGTCCTAATGATTTTTTTCCCGCATTTGCGAGGCTATCACTGTTCGGTGTTACCAGATCTTCCGAAATGTCAAAAGTTCTTGCAGTTTTTTTTTGAGGAGTCAGAAATTAGGACTCCACCTCCCCCTTTTCCTACAGAGAAAAAAATCTTTGTCGTTTTACAGCTGCACCCGTGTAGTTACTTTAGAATTACTTACCAGTAAATTAGTAGCCGTTCTCTTAGGATTCTCATTGATATGAAGAGTTGTCTCTTACGCCGGTTATATTCGATTTTTGGTTGCTGTTGCGTCGTTGCCTACTCTATTTTTGCCTTTGTAAATTCACGTGGGAAAAAAAGTTTTATACGGGGTGTGGGATGGAGTAATTAATACAAGTACGACATCTGGGAGATTATTCTTCGGAATAAGTGTGTTATCTACCTCTCAGAACTGTACATTACAGAGCATTAAAGTCCAAACTCCTCAATGTTACAGTAGGATTTCTTTAGCGAACCTGCAAATGCCTTGTATGGGCACAATTCATGAATATGCCAAACCTTTGCTGGCGCACTGAGAGTACGCGGGAAGCACCACACAGTACTTCGCCCCTGTAGGGTGGCATTGATGGCTTCACGATTATGGAAGATTATTAAACATTTGTAAAATACAAATTCATTGTAAGCTGCAATAAACTTGTGAAATGTTTGCGGAAAAAAAAATTTTGTCTAAGAGTTTGGAAGGCGCGTGTTTTTAATAGTGTTTCCCATGGGGACGTTTAAGAATTTCACAATTAATTTGGGGTTAGGATTTTTGGCAACGAACCATTCAAAATTTAGTTACACGTGTTGTTTCCGTACATAAAAGTGTGGTTACATGTTAAATACATCACCATGAGTATTTATTGCACAGCAAACATTTTAAATAACTTTTAACAATTTTTTTAACTTCCTTGAAAGAATCTCTAAGGAACAGTGTTCGAAGACACGAAACATACCAAACAGTCAAACAGTTAAAAATAACAAGGGTGCCACCAAAACGGAATCACTATCGAACCAAGCTTCATAAACTGAAAATAGTTTGCCATTTTACTTTTTTAATGAAAAATATTAGCACGAATAAGAAAAATATGACTGGCGCAAAATTCAATTCACTTAAAAAATTATTTATGTTTGTATGTATCTTCAATGTTGGTATACACGTAATCGTCAAAGCTTAGTAAGAACTTGTAGGAGCTATCCAAGATCCCCCACCCCCACCCGCCTCCTGCGACCGCACCACTAACAAACCCTGCCCGCCTCGCGTGGTAACCATGACAATACGAGCGTACAGTCACGTGAGGTGTTTGTTGCCTGAAAGTTCCCTCGCGGCTCGAGGCAGGTAGCTCATCACGACGCGCGGGCATGCGTGTAAACGACACTTGGGACAAAGGACCTTCCCTGCCAACCCCTGCTTCGTCAACCAACCCCTTCCCGACCTCGGCCTTTGTCCGGCGGATTGATGGACGCTNCCTTCCCTGCCAACCCCTGCTTCGTCAACCAACCCCTTCCCGACCTCGGCCTTTGTCCGGCGGATTGATGGACGCTGCTCCTCGTCTCTGACGCTTTGCGACGCGCGGCGCTCTTGTCTCCCGTAAATCGCACCATCGCCTGTAAAACGTTTGTGTATAGGCTATTCAAGGTAAAGTGAGCACTTTTTAAGGCCCTGCTGAATTTTTCCTCTCAGCCAATATTTATATTTCTACCACTTTTTAATGTAAACATTACCACGTGACCAATAAACACAGTGTANAATGTAAACATTACCACGTGACCAATAAACACAGTGTATACGTTTCACCACACTCAAAAGTTAATGGAAAAGTTTGCAATAAAATATTTTTATTAGTGGATAATGCCAGATGGGAGGACCTTAAAAAGTGCTCACATCATCGTTAATAGCATATGGCTCCTCAGCCTACGGTTTATGCATTAGCTCGCCATCCACTCTTAACCAGTGATGGGAACTATACTATATACAGTGGTCCATTCACTTTTGCTTCCAACTTTTCTGAAGCCCTGCTAAAGTTCTACTTCCAGGATATTCTTCCGCCTCATGCAAACAAATTTTAACTAAGTTTGGAAAATTACACCANCTGCTAAAGTTCTACTTCCAGGATATTCTTCCGCCTCATGCAAACAAATTTTAACTAAGTTTGGAAAATTACACCAAAGGGACAACGTTCCGCATGCATGCGCATTCCGTGAAATAACATTTTGTAAAGAAATATTTATTACTAGGCATTACCAACACACCTATTTTCTATCGGTTTTCATTCGTATTACTTATAAATGAAATATAATTTATGGACAGAATATATGTAAAAGTTTAATTTGACCAAAAATAAGGTATTTTTATGTTAACACGTAGGTATAAAACGCTTGTAATACACGACATATTTAGGAAAGAACCAAACACGCTATACATGAGGTGATATTTCAAAGATTTCATTCAATAAGTTTGAAGAAACCTCGAATAGACTATAGTTNAAACACGCTATACATGAGGTGATATTTCAAAGATTTCATTCAATAAGTTTGAAGAAACCTCGAATAGACTATAGTTCTATTATATGCATGCTAACTTACAGCTCTATACGACGTATAGAAAATCCATTACAGTAAGTACCCAAAAATAGTATNCTATTATATGCATGCTAACTTACAGCTCTATACGACGTATAGAAAATCCATTACAGTAAGTACCCAAAAATAGTATCATTTAAACTAAACAGTACTATTTTGTACTCTAATGTTTAACTTTTAGTCGCACAGGGCTGCATTCACGATAGTACTTCATACCTCCATGTTGCAAGTATTCTGCCAAGACAACACTAAAATATAACTAGAGAGTGAAGTGGAGGACTTTTGGCTGCTCTTAAATGGCAGTAGTCCGGACATATTTTTGTGNTACTTCATACCTCCATGTTGCAAGTATTCTGCCAAGACAACACTAAAATATAACTAGAGAGTGAAGTGGAGGACTTTTGGCTGCTCTTAAATGGCAGTAGTCCGGACATATTTTTGTGCATTCATTGTTTGCGCCGTTTACACGCATATCAGCAAATAAAGGTTCTGGGAATGCGACTGTTTGCCAGAAAAAATATTTTTTAGGCCCGTAAAGTTTTGTTTTTATAATGTTACTTATATTCCGAGAGAAAAAGAATCGTACAAACGGTTCAAAATTCAAATTTTAGAATTTGCCTGCGAAGTTGTCTGAATAGGCACGGGAAAAATGAAACGGTGCAGTAGTAATTTAATTTGTGGGCTTCCATTGCGTGTAATAAAATCCCTCTGCTGCAGATCTCATCTCCACAGGAAAGAGAAACAGTGGAAGTATTGCGCGCAGGTTCAGCGCCTTGCGCGTAGGGGCGATGGGGCGCTGTTCGCTCGTGTTATTGTCACCCGTATCGCTGTGCTTCGAAATAAAAATAAAACAATCTCGGGGCCACGTGTTTTCAACATCGAGGTCATGACAGCCAATGAGGAGGAAGTAAGTTGAGTATGCAGCGGTCCCGGAATGCAAGGGCGGGGGAAACGGGAGATCCCGAAAATAACCCGTCGTTTCCCACATGCTAAACTCCGGGAGCGAACCCGCTGGGAATCGAACCCGCTTCACCTATGTTTGAAGCGAGTAGTCTAACAACTACATCACCGTGCCCCCGACATACAGATGTTTTTGTGGATTCAGACGAAGAGTACGCTCAACCGTAACACCGCTGTGACATGTTCATATTTATTGCACGCGATGTTTGTCTCTTAGCTATGCGTGTTATATCCCTATGTCTTTAGAGGAATGAAAACATTTCTGTCGACGAATGCACACCTTTCTCTAAATGGACGTATGCTTGATAGCGTAGTTTCAGTGTGCTGGTTGCTGACTTGTGGACACGCTTTGTTTTGAAATATTTTAAATAGTGAGAAATTTGTGACGCTTCCACTTTGAAGAATTTGAACATAAGTAATTATAGAAACTCATAAGATGTTGAGCACTGCGGTAACATATATAATGTTATATAGTAAATTCGTGAGCT